>BPLS01000506.1:0-29192 GCA_019656275.1 Rhododendron kiyosumense | reverse complement strand
CCTTCTAATATTTCCCCCCCTCTTTTTCCTTCATCCAAGCAGGGCCTAAGCATAAAAGAAGGAGAAAAAAATGTGCATAAGACAAAAGTACAGTACAAAAATCATTTTTCAGGAAGGAGTTATCGAAAATCTTTATATCTAACCTATTACTACCATTTTTTAGTATTCACCAAGTAAGAATGAATTAAAATTATCATTATTTTTTGACTCTTTTATTATGTGAAGGGTCACATAAATACGCATAAAAGAAGGAGAAAAGGATTGTACACAGGACAAGTATAGTGCGAAAATAATTTTCCAAGAAGGTTACGCATAAAAGAAGGAGAAAAGGATTGTACACAGACAAGTATAGTGCAAAAATAATTTTCCAAGAAGGGTTACCAAAAATCTTTATATAACCTACTGTAATTCCTAATGCCTTCTATTTACTTTTTAAAAAGTATTTTTTAAAAAAATTTCCCTAAATTTTTTTTATTTTTAATATTTTCTATCTCTCCACTTATTATTCTTACTATTTTTAAAAAAAAATTCAAATACAAATCCAAACACAGCAACGACAGCATAAAGCACCCAAGCTCAACACTATTTGAAGATCCAAACATGACCTGAAAAAAGAACAAAAAAACAGAGTGAAATTTTGAAGCTAAAGACTGGACACCGAATCAGTCCGGACTTGGTTTCCCTACCTCACTCTGTTCATCAATGGCAACCCACATCCTCAAGAACCTCAAATTCACCACCACCACCGCCACTTCTCCATTCACCACCGCACTCCGCTCCAAAACCACCTCGTCCCAATATGTCTCCTCCAGGGCCAGAGACCCCACCTTCGAAAAACACATGACCCACTACAAAAACCTCCTCAAAGTCATCTCCATCCAAGACCTAATCCTCTCAAACTACAAAAACCCACCTTCCATCTCCCTCGATTTCCTCACCCGCCTCTCCCAAACCCTCCACCTCAACCGCGGCGCCGCCGCCTTCCTCCACAAGTACCCCCACATCTTCCACGTCTTCTACAACCCATCAGAAGCCAAACCCTACTGCAGGTTAACCGAAACCGCCCTCGAAATCGCCCGGCTTGAGTCAGCCGCCATTGCTGCCTCCGAACCGGTCACAATTGACCGGCTGGTCCGGCTCCTGTCCATGTCCTTGTCAAAATCGCTGCCGCTCCGGGCGATTTTCAAGGTTTGGAGGGAGGTGGGGCTGCCTGACGACTTCGAGGACTCGGTAATATCGAAGAACCCTGATTTATTTGAGTTATTAGATGCACATGAGCCTAATACTCACATACTGAAGCTGAGAGATAATGTTAATAGGGATGCATTTTCGGCCGCGGTTGAAAATTGGAGGGTTACAGAGTGTTGTAGAGAGGATGATGGGGTTGATAGGACTGAAATTAGGTTTAGTTTTAAGCACGGGTATCCACCGGGAATGAGGCTGAGTAAGAATTTTAGGGCTAAAGTGAAGGAATGGCAGAGGTTGCCATACGTTGGGCCGTACGAGGAGATGGGAGAGAAGAAGAGGTCTAAGAGTGGTATGATGGAAATGGAGAAACGGGCGGTTGGGATCGTTCACGAATTCTTGAGTTTGACGGTTGAGAAGACGGTGGAGGTGGAGAAGATTAGCCATTTTAGGAAGTGCTTTGGGATTGATTTGAATATAAGGGATTTGTTCTTGGATCACCCTGGGATGTTTTACTTGTCAACCAAGGGGAAGAGGCATACTGTGTTTCTGAGAGAAGCTTACGAGAGGGGGTGCTTGATTGAGCCGAATCCTGTGTACAATGTGAGGAGAAAGCTTCTGAATCTAGTTCTAATGGGGCGTCGGGGGTTTATCAGTGGTGATTCGAAGTTGAGGGATGGAGGTAGAAGTCAGGTGGAAGGATGGAAAAAGGAGGAAAATGATTGAAGTAAAATGTATTTCTATATAGAAGAATGCTTGGTTTAGAAATTACTCATTTAGGGATGAAGTTCCTCAATAGAGGCCATCATCTAACTTCATGGAGATCTTGGTCAGCAAAATCAGTGGAAAAAAAATTGGGGTGTTTGGCAGGAGAAAGAATGTATGTGTATTATGTCTACTTGGTTTGTGGTGGCGCATTTTGCTGATGAGACTGATGTCATATTGTCTACTCCACAAAGAGGAAACCCTGAAGGGAGATGAATAAATTGGTTGAACAATGGGACCCCTTGGGTTTTTTTTGTAGTTTCATTGAGTGACCCAGGCATTTGAATACCAGTGACATGGCTTTAGTCTGTCCCTCGCAGGTTGGTGTTTCATTGTATGTTGATCCAACTCTACTGCCACCCTGCCGAAACTGCTCCCTACATGCCCACTGAGTTCTCATTGAATAGGTGCTTGTTTTTTATGAAGAGTTCCATTCGCTCAGCGTAGTTATGGGTAAGTGGTAAGTGTATCACCCAGGTGATTTTTTTCCTTACCCCTCCTACTCGTGTTCTCTCTTTGTGTGTGCGCAGGCAGGCAGCAAAGAGATAAGCAGACACCTTACTGTGAAGCTTTGTTGCTCTCAGGTGAATCCTATATCTTCCTTGAGGTGGAAACTTCAGCCAAGAAATCGTCTATGTTACATGTTACTTGTTGATTGGCAGCATCATGAAATTTACCCCAGTTGAATCCTCCATCTATGATGTGACTAAAAATATGCTTTTATGCAGATCATCTGCTCGGAAGATGCTGAATGCGTTAGGTGTTTGTTATTTCGACTTGTTGGCCTATTTGTGTGTACTTGTCAAGTGGTGGTTGCAAAGCGTTAAGTTCAATTCTAGATATTCTCGTTGTTGTCACAACATATTGGTTTCATTTTCATGGCTCCTGTGTGAGAGAAGGTGTGATGGTAATGTTTTACTTGACTCAGAAGGTCGCCGCTTTTGTGGATATTTATGCCATTTGGGGCAACGATTGTTTGCTGCCTTTTTTATGTGGTTGTAAACTCCCCGGTGCTTCTTATTTGCTGGCAATGCCAGTTACAGCAAATTTAACCTCGTACATTTGTTCAACTGTTCGTTTTGTTATTTCTTGTACATCGGTTAAACATATTGGTACCATTCCATAGTTCTTTAGACCACTTCAATTAGTGTTTGGCAATGGATGATGGAGATTGGGAATTAGAGTATTGTGCTTTGCTTTGGATATGGAACATCGATTGTGAGCTTTAAATTGATGTTGATCAACTCCTTTGGTTTCTTTTCTTGATACCTGCAGCAAAAGATGAGAAAGTCGGTTTGGTGAGACCTTGCAATGCACCCTGCTTACAGAGACAACTGCATATTTACCTCATAATCCGAACATGGCTGGATTAGGATATGTTACTGCTTCTTCAATTTTAATCTTCCGTTTTCTTAGTGCGCTCCTGGGAATACATCCTATGGAACCAGAGTGCGACCATTTGCTAAAATTTACAGCACATAGCTACAGACCATGATGTCTGGGTTCTAATCCATAGAAAAAACCGAAAACTAGACCGTGTTGTCTGGGCTCGAAGCCATACAAAGACCGAAAAGCGAACGACCTCTTGCCTCTTCCACTAGGGGTAGGAAAATAACCCTCCTCTCATTGGGATAGAGAAGAAAGACAGAAATTGTTGCATTTATTTACCATCACAGTTGGTGACGGGTGAGTGATAAATAAAAAAGAGACATACTGTGAAAAAAACTAACTACGTTCTTATATTTCCTGCACCCACGATATGCATCAGGCTATAGATTCATTTCCACAAAATTCCATAGAAGGGATTGAGGAAGTAACAAAACTACAAAAGCAACAGTCCAATACAAACGGAGCTGCCCTATTTTCCAACAGAAAGTCTACGCACACCCCTTCAAAACACAACTGTGCATGTGAACCGATGTCGGTCTTCAAGCCCGTCAGCCGTCACAACAACTGAACCAATGTGCTCCTCAGAACCAACCAACAAAAGAAGACTCCATTGAACTACCGAACCCATCGAATGATCTGATCAGACGAGTCATCCCAAAACACTGAGTAGATGTCAAAGCACATACCAAAAACAAAACCTTCCTAGTTCCATAACCCGCAAAAGGCAAAAGGCAGAAGGCAAGAGGCAAGGAGGGAAACACCAGTGTTCATTTTAGTCGGGTTCCCCCCTGTTAGGGCAGTTATGATGGATTATCAAAAGCTAGTTTTGAACTGTTGAATTTTCTGGAGACAAGCTTGAGCCCTCTCAAGAGCAACCTCAACCCTATCTCTCCTCCTACTATACGATGACTCGACGAAGTTAGCCCTCTGGATCTTTTGCTTGCTCTGTTCGACTTTACCTCCCGGCTCTGTTCTTTTCCTTTCACTTGCACCTTTCTTCCTCTTCTTGCTGGTTGATGATGCTGTTCAAATCACAAAATGCATATATATGACCGATATCGCATGAGTGTAAATGCATGTAATTATTTGTTTATACCAGTTCACGCATACCTTCGACAACAACATCAAGGGTTATGCAAGTAACAACGACCCAAAGGGCCATGGTTGAGGTAAAATCAAATTTCAGAAATGTCACGCCTAATTGGCTATTTTTTACAATCTTCTCATGACCGGATGTCTGGCCAGTTTATGCGCACTCAACTAATTTCGTCGCTCTGAAATTAACGACCAGTCAAACCTTCCAGTGACCCAAAGTTTGAAATGTTTGGCCTCCGTGAGATTCAAATTCGAGACAAGCACTTATACTATTTACTTCTCACACGGATTCCATACTATTTGAAGAGAAGTTTTTCAGTGTCGGGTGGGTATATTTCACCTGGTGCCCGCTCATGCATCCAAGCCGTCCAAACGTATTTTGGATGGCCTAGATGTGCCGAGCGGGCACCACGTGATACCCACCTGATACTGAAAAATTTCTCATTTGTTTCTCATACCGACTTGACAGACTAATTTTGCCAAGCAACGCACACGTTTCAAACCGTTTGCAGATACTTGAACACCCTTTTTTTGACATTCAAGTATACCAGTTTGCACCTTAATCATCGCCATTATGCTGTGATTTTCATTCTAATTCCACGGAGACCAAACATTTCAAATTTTGGACCACTGGAGGATTTGTCCGGTATTTTTTTTTCTACTGTTACTACATTTTGAGTTTAGCACTATTATTTTTTCCTTTCTACAACCAAATATTTCTCACCCAGGAGTTGCCCCGGTAGTCTTAGCCTCAAACCTAGAAGCTTATTCCCTCCTAAGTTTGATCAGGTACGATTCTTCTTGCCAACTATTCTAGGAACCCATTCATCCCACACACATGCTTGTGAAACAGATGTGAGAGGGGCTGCAGGAACTAGTCCGAAGCGTGCGCAAGCTGGCCCGGACAACCCCTGCATCACAAAAAAACAAAACCTAACATTTCTGAAAATATAACATGGCATGGGGGGGTGTGGAGCCTAACCTTGAGTGGTAGCAGTGGAAGAGGAGGACACCACCATGTTGTCGTCATATTGATTAGAAAGCAGCATTGTCGAGTTTTGTGATTGGAGAAGGCAAATGAAGGACTTGAGCTCAAGTTTCAGATACTCAAACCGATTGGGGTGCTGGGCTTCCAGTATTTGCAGCTCTTCTTTGGCTTGCTCTATCATCATCTTCCCGTTCCCCCATGGCGTTTCTGACCATTCCATCATCTGGACCATTTCCATCTCTCTCTCTCTCTCTCTCTCTCTAGAAAATGAAGAGAGGCTTGAACCCCCAAGGAACATCAGAAAACGCAAAACCTGTAAAAAGGAGGTGAAAAGCCAAGGGAGCTTTGAAAAGGATCGGTGCAAAAGTAGGAAAAAAAAGGATATGAAAAGACATTCTGTCGTTCTGTCTCATTATTTAAGAGTGTCCTTTGTTTTGGGGTGCTCGCTCTGGAGATATACTCTAGTTTGTCTTCCCTTAGAGCATCTCCAATCCACCTCTATTTCTCCAAAATAGAGCATGGATGTGACACATTGAGGGAAGATTTTGTAATTTATTCCATTTTTTCTTCACTTTTTATACTTTTTGGGAGACTATTTGAGGGACCCACCATCTTTTTTAGAGTTTGGAGGAATTTTGTACTCCAAATTTGCTTTTGGTCCTCCATTTTTAGAGGACCAAACTCAAAAAAGGACGGTGGGTCCCTCAAATATTTTCCCAAAAAATACAAAAAGTGAAGAAAAAATGGAATAAATTACAAAATCTCTCCTCAATGTGTCACTTCTATCCTCTATTTTTTATGGATTGGAGATGCTCTTATGTTATTTTTGGAGAAAATCTTATTTGTGCAGCGTCCGTAAATGCTGAAAGTTTTACGGAATTCAATCTCATATGTTTAAAAGTGATTTAGACTATTCAGATGAAAAATAAATTATTACCGTTAAAAGATATGTATTATCAGTAATAGTTTAAAAATATATCTCAATTATTGATTATTGAAACGGACGATTGTGATTGCGCGTCTTTGTAAATAACCAATTCATGGAGCCTCTGCAAATAGGTCAATCTCCATTTTTGTTTTGGATTGTAATTTTGGCACTTTAAAAATTGTTGGAGATGTTCAAAAATTGAACTGTATTGATATACAAAACGACGTCGTTTTGGAGCCTCTCTATCAATTTTTGAAGTGCTAAAATCAATTCTCTTTTGTTTTTTGAGAGTGAAAAGATCATCCCAATTATATTAATTTGAAAAAAATTACAACTAAAACAACAAACAAAGTGCAACAAAAAAAAAAACAACGGCAGTGTCGGAAACGAGTATTTTTTACCCTAAAAACTTGTGTTAGGCTTGAACATTTTAATCATGTTAAGCTTGTTGAGATGTGAAGACAATTCTAGAGTTACAGTAAAAAATGACCCGGAAGGTTTTGGGTCCCGCCCAACGCAGGTTTTAGCGTTTTTAGGATTTTCTAGTATTAGCTTGCTTGCATATATAAAAGCAAAGCTAGGGCTGCCTCTTTTTTGTAACTCTGACATATTTTCATCATAGTGAAACACCCCAGCACCCCGTGGACGTATGATTAAGCAATCAGCTTAATTCGGAACCACGTAATCTCTGTGTCTTGTTCTTGTCTTGCTTTATATTGTTTTCTGTTCTTGGTTTGTTCTTCGATTGTGTGTGTTTGCTTGTGGGTTTGAACGTTTAAATCCCCAACAACTGGTATCAGAGCTCCGGGTTAGGAGGTCAAGGGTTTACACAATGGCTGAAGAAAAATACAAGATCGAGAAGTTCAATGGTACGAACTACGCTTTCTGGAAGATGCAGATGGAGGATATTTTGTATCAGAAGGATCTATATCTTCCGATCAGTGACACGAAACCAGAAACCATAAAGCAAGCAGATTGGGATATTTTGGATCGCAAAGCTTTGGGGACTGTGCGATTGAGCCTCGCGCCGTCGGTTGCGTCAAATATTGCCAAAGAAAAGACTACAGCAGATTTGTTCAAAACCCTAGAAAAGATGTACGAGAAACCTTCTGCGGTGAACAAGGTATATCTTATGAAAAAATTGTTTTTAACCTAAAGATGCCTGAAAACTCTATTGTTGCTGAACATCTGAATGAATTTAATACGGTCACAAATCAGTTAGAATCTGTGGGTATTAATTTTGATGATGAGATTAGGGCTCTTGTTCTACTATCAAGTTTGCCAGAAAGTTGGAATGGACTTGTCGTGGCAGTGAGTAACTCCTCCGGGTCTGCAAAAATAAAATTGGAGGATGTTACTGGATTGATATTAGGAGAAGAGGCTAGGAGGAGAGCATCGGGTGAGGATGTTGCTTCGGGTTCAGCACTTAGTACAGAGGACAGAGGCAGGTCTGCAAATAGGGGAGGCAATAAGGGCAAGGGAAGAGGGAGTTCCAAGAACAGGGGCAGGAGTAAATCTCGCAGTAGAGATGTGAAACCTGAAGGATGTTGGAACTGTGGTCAGATGGGGCATTGGAAGCGAGACTGTAAGGCACCACCGAAAAAGCAACAGAACGGAAATAATCAGGGGGGTAAGAACACCGTTAACATTTCCGAGGAATCAGATAATGAAGCCTTGATTTGTTCGTTGGATTCTCGCAATGAGTCTTGGATTGTAGACTCAGGAGCCTCATTCCATGCTACTTCACGCATGGATGTGCTACAGAATTATGTGCAGGGAAACTATGGAAAAGTTTATCTGGGTGATGATGAAGCTTGCAACATAGTTGGAAAAGGGGATGTGTATATGACTCAGACAGACGGGACAGTACTGAAATTGAAAGATGTTAGACATGTGCCTAGTCTAACAAGGAATCTTATTTCGGTGGGTCAGTTGTCAGAGGGTGGAGGGGTCACATCGTTTACATCAGACGCTTGGAAGATGAGCAAAGGGGCACTGGTTGTGGCTCGCGGTAAAAAGGAAGGAACCCTATATGTATCTTCGGGTACTTATTGTAGCATTGCAGTGGCAGCATCAGCGGTTGATTGTACTACGTGGCATCGTAGGCTGGGTCACATGAGTGAAAAGGGGATGAAAGTAATGTTGTCGAAGGGGAAATTGCCGGGTTGTAAGTCGCTAGACTTGGACTTCTGTGAGGATTGCATATTCGGGAAACAGAGGAAAGTTAGCTTTACAAAGGTGGCAAGGACTCTAAAATCAGAGAAGTTAGAACTGGTTCATACAGACGTGTGGGGACCATCTCAAGTATCTTCTCTTGGTGGCTCACGTTATTTTGTTACTTTCATTGATGATGCTACTAGAAAATTATGGGTTTATTTTCTCAAGCATAAATCTGATGTGTTTGGTGTTTTCAAGAATTGGAAAGCATTAGTTGAGAATGAAACAGGAAAGAAATTGAAGTGTCTGAAATCTGATAATGGCGGCGAGTATTGTGATGGTGAGTTTGAGGCTTACTGTGCTGCAAATGGGATTCGAAGGTTGAAAACAATCCCAAAGAAGCCAAGGCAGAATGGAGTTGCTGAGCGCATGAATAGGACGATCCTAGAGCGCGCAAGGAGCATGAGGCTACATGCTGGGTTACCTAAGCAATTCTGGGCGGATGCAGTAAATACAGCGGCGTATTTGATCAACAGGGGACCTTCAGTTCCTTTGAACAATGGATTGCCGGAGGAGGCTTGGTCAGGTAAAGAGGTAAATTTATCCCATTTACGAGTATTTGGTTGCATGGCCTATATGCATATTGAATCGAGTGATAGGGGTAAACTTGATGCTAAGTCTCGAAAGTGCGTGTTCATAGGCTATGGTACTGATAGCTATGGGTATAGGCTATATGATTTTGAAAATCGAAAAACACGCAGGAGTATGGATGTGGTATTTAATGAGTCTGTTTTGTATAGAAATAGACAGAATCAACCCGAGGAGGCTAATGAAAATTCAGACCTTGTAGAGTTTGAGGGGATCCCTGACAGTAATGTCTTACAGCCTCAGGATATTAATATGCAACCTACTCCACAGGCAGATCCACAGACTCCTCCACTCAGGAGGTCTACATGTACTGTTAAACCACCAATGCGTTATTCTCCTGCTTTACACTATTTGTTGTTAACTGATAGTGGTGAACCAGAATGTTTTAAGGAAGCATTGCAGGTGGAGACCAAGGGAGAGTGGGAGCGAGCAATGGATGATGAGATGGATTCTCTCTCATCAAACCAGACTTGGGACTTGGTTCAGTTGCCCAAGGGAAAGAAAGCTTTGCACAACAAATGGGTATACAGGCTTAAGGAAGAATCTGATGGGAGCAAACGGTATAAGGCGAGGTTGGTAGTAAAGGGTTTTGAGCAGAAACCAGGTATTGACTACACCGAAATCTTTTCTCCTGTGGTAAAGATTTGTACTATCAGATGTATTCTTAATATTGTGGCTGTTGAGAACTTGCACTTAGAACAGTTAGATGTTAAAACTGCTTTTCTTCATGGGGATTTGGAGGAGGATATTTATATGCATCAGCCAGAGGGTTATGTTGTCAAAGGGAAAGAGGATCAGGTATGTAAGCTTCTAAGGAGTCTGTATGGGTTGAAACAGGCGCCTAGGCAGTGGTATAAAAGGTTTGATACCTTTATGACAAATACAGGATTCAGTAGATGTCATGGGGATCACTGTTGTTATTTTAAGAAGCTTGGTAAATCGTATCTCATACTTTTGTTGTATGTAGATGATATGCTTGTTGCAGGGTCAAGCATGGATGAGATTGCTAATCTCAAGGCACAGTTGTCTAGGGAGTTTGCAATGAAGGATTTGGGTTCTGCGAAGAAAATCCTTGGGATGCGAATTAGTAGGGACAGGGTGAACCGGAAGTTGAAGTTGTCACAGGAGGAATATGTTGAAAAGGTGCTCAAAAGGTTCAACATGGAAGGTGCTAAGCCTGTTAGCACACCGTTGGCAAGTCACTTCAAGCTTTCGAAGGAAAAAGGGGCAGTAACTGATGAAGAAAAGAACTACATGGCCACTGTTCCATATGCCTCGGCGGTAGGCAGCTTGATGTATGCTATGGTTAGCACGAGGCCAGACATTGCTCAAGCAGTGGGAGTTGTCAGCAGGTTTATGGCAAATCCAGGCAAGGAGCATTGGGAGGCAGTCAAGTGGATTTTGCGGTATCTTAGAGGTACTTCTGATTTGGCTTTGTGTTTTGGGGGTTCTGATATTTGTTTGCAAGGATATGTGGATTCGGATTTAGTAGGGGACATTGACAGCAGGAAGAGCACTACTGGGTATGTTTTTACATTGGGGAGTGCAGCAGTTGATTGGGTCTCGCGGCTACAGAAAATAGTGACTATTTCCACAACAGAGGCGGAGTATGTTGCAGCCACGGAGGCGTGCAAAGAGATGGTATGGCTAAGGAGCTTCATGAAAGAGTTGGATAAGGAACAGGACAATTGCAAATTGTTCAGTGATAGTCAGAGTGCAATACATCTGGCGAAGAACGCAGCTTTTCATTCGAGGACCAAGCATATTGATATAAAGTATCACTTTATTCGCTCTTTGTTGGAGGATGGACAGTTCACTTTGGAAAAGATTCACACAAGGGATAATCCGGCAGACATGTTTACGAAGGTGGTTACTGTGGAGAAGCTGAAGTCTTGTTCAGCTTCTGTGGGTCTCCAAGCTTGAGTGGGAGGCTGGGTGCTGGTGGTATTAAAGATAGTTGATGATTGGCTGGATGTTTGATCATGTCTTCAAGTGGGAGATTGTTGAGATGTGAAGACAATTCTAGAGTTACAGTAAAAAATGACCCGGAAGGTTTTGGGTCCCGCCCAACGCAGGTTTTAGCGTTTTTAGGGTTTTCTAGTATTAGCTTGCTTGCATATATAAAAGCAAAGCTAGGGCTGCCTCTTTTTTGTAACTCTGACATATTTTCATCATAGTGAAACACCCCAGCACCCCGTGGATGTATGATTAAGCAATCAGCTTAATTCGGAACCACGTAATCTCTGTGTCTTGTTCTTTTCTTGCTTTATATTGTTTTCTGTTCTTGGTTTGTTCTTCGATTGTGTGTGTTTGCTTGTGGGTTTGAACGTTTAAATCCCCAACAAAGCTTTCAAATCAAATTTGACCAAACTCATTTTTGTCCAGCTTATGATGTAGAAGAACTTTAAGCTACTCGAGATCAGCTCTTGTTCAACTTGATTAAACCTCATTCAAAATCGCTTCATCCTCGTAAATAAGTTAAGCTTGAACATGTTTTGAAGCTCATTCAATTTTCAAACCAAATTTAAACAACTAACTGCTTGGCTCGTTTCTCTGTACAAATTCGCATTGGAATTTCACTTTTGATTTTGTGCATGCTCTCTAACAAGAGAGATTGTGGTGAACTAGTCACAGACAGTTGCCGTTATGCTCCATTTATTGGATCCTTGTCAAGATTTTAATAAGTTTACAATAAGATCATCAAATTATTCTCTGTCCCTTAAAGTGTTCAACCATACCAAAATTTAATTTATTTGAAGACCTTGATTGGCAAATGTATCAAACACATGAACTTGGAAATTGATTTCATAGGAATTTTAATCATTCAAATTTTCTCATTTAAATAAGTATTCCAATTATGCATCAATTGACGTCCAATTAGCTCTATTTTTCATACCGACAATGAAATGAGCTTAGGAAAATAAACGATTCTGACCAATTTAATAGCCCCGTTATTGACCCACCACAGTCACAACTGCCTTCAAAGTTCAAAGCCATGGTCCTATTGTGTATCTATTTGTGAAATCTTTCTTCGGCAGTAATGATTGATTGGGAGCCTGAGGTTACAACGGTTGAAATCCAATTGGGAGGTGTTCCCTTTTAAATAAAAAGTACTTTTTTTTCAAACGGATGTAATTTCAAATTTAAATATAATAAAAATGAAAAAAAAATTAATTTTTTTGCACCGTTTAAAAGATCTTAATGAGATCTATCAAATAAGATTCATATTGGTAGGTAAATTATTAGCGTAAATATATAATTTTTGAGTTTGAAATTGCTTTCTTTTTCAAAAATTTTATTTTCGGAGAAACCGAAACATCCCTAGTTTGATGAGTTTTTTTCCACCAACCAATTGATTAATTCCGGTGTGATGCGGTCCCAATAAAATACGATTTCATAGTTTTGGTATAAATGGCTGGTCTTTGACTGAACCAATGATAAAATTAGTTCAAACTGGCTTCAGATTTCCAATATAAAGAACACGACGCATCATCGGGCAGGGCAAAAACGAACATAGGAAATCATGGTCCTTTTCTTCTGTTTTTTTAGAGAAATGATAAATGTAAAGAAAATAGGCAAAGAAAAGACCCTTAAAGTATACATAAACAGTTTATATTCACTGTGTATACATGAATGGCTTAAATTCACTATGTGCAGTGAATCTGAGCCATTCATGTATACTTCAAGGGTTTTTTCTTTGCCCATTTTCTTTATCCGTAGCACAACCTTTTTTGCTAATCGCGTAAACTGGTTCGAAAATCGCAACCGTCTGGGAAACAAAAGAAGAAGAAAAAGTGATTGATTGGGAAGAAGTATCAGGGAACAGAGTATATCTTGTGCTGTTAATTATGGATATCTGCGTTTATTAGATTTCCACAAGCAACAACCAAAAAAACCAAAAAAAAAGATTCTGCCTTAATGGTCTCGCTGACGCAAATGTCTGCAACTTTTTTTTTTCCCCCCAATAGCCAATAATTCCGCCAAGAAAAGACATACGCCCTAAGCTCATTACAAAGACCATCGAGGTACAATACGACATACCAAAAATAATACTAACACAACGGTTGTATAAAACACTGTTGCACGCCACCAACATCAAAAAGAAAAACACAACACACCCAAAAGGGTTAGGAAGACCCTCAAAGGGGAGAAGCACCCGCAAGCAGAACATCACAGCAGAAAACTAGAAAGAAAAAAGAAAACCACAGGCAGTGTCGGATCAAACAACCCAACCTTCCCTTCTCCAAATCAACTCTAGATTGGACCATGTTCTCCAACCTTTAGACTTCAGACTCTGCGACCCGATCCCCTTGGTCGCCGGAACATTTATAGCAAGGCATCGCGGCTGAACTGGATAGGGTCCCGACTGCAGATGGGTTCGAGCCAATCAAGGGCTTCGGAATGTTGAGGAAGAGGTTGCGCACGAGGATCTGTATGATGGCGGCGACAAAGGTGGCCAGAGGGAGGTGAGACGAAGAGGAGACAGTGAAAAGAGGATGGCGGAGGAGGTCAACGGAGATGTAAAAAGGGAGGCGGAGGAAATGGTAATAGAAAATGCCCCCCCTCCTGCAGCCCATCATAGGGTGAAAACCCTAGAAGACGGATGGAGGCGGCTAGGGCTAGGAAGTACTAGAGAGAGAGAGAGTATGCAACTTGAATAGGGCTCTTAGTGAAGTTGCACGATTTTGGGCAGAGACGGACTTATGTGGGGTCTTGTGTGGGGCACGGTCCTCACTCAATTTTGTAAAACTATATTTTCTGCGTCTTAATTTATTTGTCCATTACTAATACAGTATATATTTGTGTGTCAACTAATGTGTTTCCTGCAAATAGATTCGTTCTCCATTTTTGAGAAATTTGGCATTCTCCATTATGGGCAAATAGAGAGGGACGGTAGATGCTCAACAACCCTGTAAAGACGAGGCTAATGCTAACACAACGGTGGCTAACCCAAAGAAGGGGAAAAAAAACAAAAAAAGAGGGACGAAGTCCATGCTCTCTATTTTGGAATCCTTCACTACGTCTGATGAAAAAAGAATTTGAGACCTACGATGGTGCCCAAAGACACTGAAATAATTTTCCACAATAATAATCATTATTTGAGTACCTTCCGAGCTCAATACTTTCACAACACTATTACATTTTTCACAACAGTAAACTATACCTTGTGATATCATTTGTGAAATTTGTGTTTTCATTTGGCAAGTACAAGCATATGTGGAGTCACTTAACCTATTTTAGCTAAATAACTGGCTTGTTTTTCTTATTCAATTTTTTTTCACATTTGTTAGTTTTGCGTCGATTTTTTATGAATTATTGCATCATCACGCCGATAGAAATCTAAAAAGTAAAAAATTAACGTCGAATGCCAATTTTTTTTGAATAAAGACGAAAAAATTAGTTTATTGGCTTATTGTTGTCTTTATTTTAAAAAAAATTGGATTTCGATCGTAATATTTTACTTTTTAGATTCCTCTCGTCATGACGAAGCAATAATGAAAAAAAAATTGACGAAAGATTAACAAATGCAAAAAAAGTTCAAATAATGACAAAAGAATAATCCAAATAGATTATTTATCCAAAGAAAGCCTTAGGATATGCTTCGGGTCATGCATTCTTGACAAGGGAAAAGTCCACTCTTGTTCATTATTTTCCACACAATTGTATGGTTACAAATTTACAACCAAATAAAAGAGACTGCTTTCCTCCAAGTGTATGGTTAGAGATAGATAGGGGGAGTTTTATTGCGTCCATTACTATTAATCCATGACATTTTTTTTCTGGTTCCACGTTCGGGCCAGCTTACGTGTATCTCGATTAATCCTCTTTCTGATCCGGTCAAAGACAAACCATCAACGTTGAGACTAGAACATTCACACGAAATTACTTAACAAAAAAAATCGAAAATCAATTACCCCACCAACCAACCGGACTAACCATTCGGACTCATTAGTCCATGACTTTGTAAGTCTGTTCCGCACGAACTATATCAATCTGGAGCCTTCAGGAATGAAGTGGATAGTCATATAAATGCAAAAATCCAGTGGAAAAAGCCAAAAAACAGAAAGCACTAGAAGCAACACATTCCTCTACTACTATTTAAACTGCTTTATAGCATTCCCTCCAAAATTGTCAAACTACCATTAACTGCCCCAAGCAGAAGAAAAACCATACTCATCTCATTCATTCATCACTTCCCCAAAACTGAAATTCCACCACTTGTAGTTTTGCAAACAAAAATGTCACCTGCCCTATCTACATCTCTTTCCCACCTCCCCATCTGCAAATCCCAAGACCTCCCAAAGGAAACCCCCCTCCCAAAAACCATAAACAGAGAAAACCCATCTCAGAAATCACCTCTAAACATCAAAATTAGCAAGAGAAACCTACTGAGTTCCACTGGTTTGAGCCTTGTTTGTGGGACTCTTTCTCAGCCGGCAAGGGCTGAACCGGAGAGCCCAATCGAACCAACTTCGACTAGACTCTCGTACTCGAGATTCTTACAGTACTTGGATGAGGGTGCTGTGAGAAAAGTGGACTTGTTCCAAAATGGGTCCGTGGCGATAGCGGAAGTTTTCAATCCCACACTTTACAAAATCCAGAGAGTTAAAGTACAGTTACCTGGATTGCCACAAGAACTTTTAAGGAAAATGAAGGAGAAGAACGTGGATTTTGCTGCTCATCCAATGGAAGTCAACATGGTGGATGCAGTACTGGATTTGCTGGGGAATTTGGCTTTTCCATTGATATTCCTTGGTGCTCTGCTTCTGAGGAGTTCGTCTTCAAATACTCCTGGAGGGCCTGGCTTGCCTTTTGGACTAGGAAGGTATGCTGAAACTAACATTATTCCCCACTATATATTCTTGTCAAATCCAACAGATTAAGCTGAGAGTCCCCGAACTATTGATCCAACAATGGAACTACCAGTTTTAGTATTCCACCGCCAACAAAAACTCTTTACGATCCGAACTATTCATCTTTTAAATCACAGTTTTTTCATCATTTGAGTGGAAAATCAATTTGTTTGGGTACCGATAAGTGCCTAATACATAAGTATAAATTAGCACTATTCTCGAAACAGGGGGTGGCCCATGCCACCCCACCCCCTCATTGGAAGTTTGCCTTAGCCCTGGGATTAGTCAAGGTAAACACGTAAGATGGCCCGGACACCTATTTATCAAAAAAAAACTACTAGTTTTAGTTAGTCAGACCAAGGAAAACTATTTTTTTGCGTATTTTGACATGGGGTTTTTACTCTGGAAAATTAATAGATCAATTCCACTACAATACTAAAAGCTACTGATCAAGCTTTGAGAGCTAAACTAAACTTAGCTCAAGTGCATGCCAATTTGGTGTGATACAGTAAAAAGGGTCTCTGCTAAAGTTTTGACCTCTCAATTCCTCCCTGACATAATCATGGATTCGTGTAGAGGTTTATGGAAAGACAAATGAAAAAGAAGTTCAATTTATTTCTTTAGTTTCCGTATCATTTGATTTTCCCTCTGGAAATCCCTTCATAAATCTGAGTATTTCACACCCACCCTATACTATTGAGTGCTACTAATTAAAGCTCTTAAGCCTGTATATCAGTGAAGCACGAAAACAACCACTTCACAGGGTAAGGTTTCTTAGTCCCCTTACTAACGGGAGCCTCGTGCACAGATGTAAAGTTACACTAAAGCAAATACTTGATGACATACAGGAGCAAAGCCAAATTTCAAATGGAACCAAACACTGGAATAACCTTTGACGATGTGGCTGGAGTTGATGAAGCAAAGCAAGACTTCCAAGAGATTGTTGAGTTCCTGAAAACTCCAGAGAAATTTGCTGCAGTAGGGGCAAGGATTCCAAAAGGAGTACTACTAGTAGGGCCTCCCGGTACCGGAAAGACACTACTGGCCAAGGCCATTGCAGGAGAAGCCGGTGTACCTTTCTTCTCACTCTCCGGTTCAGAGTTCATTGAGATGTTTGTGGGAGTGGGGGCATCAAGGGTGAGGGACTTATTCAACAAGGCCAAGGCAAATTCGCCATGCTTGGTTTTCATTGATGAGATAGATGCTGTTGGGAGGCAGAGAGGGACTGGTATTGGGGGAGGGAATGATGAGAGGGAGCAAACACTTAACCAGCTGCTCACTGAAATGGATGGGTTTAGTGGAAACAGCGGAGTCATTGTCATTGCTGCAACTAATAGGCCTGAAATTCTTGATCAAGCTTTGCTTAGGCCAGGCAGGTTTGACAGGCAGGTCAGTTTCTATTGCAATTGCTTACACTTGCAAACCAAACAAGCTAATAATCCTCATCTCCTAGTAGATTATGGATTGACTATAATTATTACTACTCATTCTCTTTAGGCGCATACAAAACTAGTATTATTCATATCAGTTTATACCTTGCCATTCTTCTAGCATTTGCATTACGGTAATCTTGTCACTCCTATAAACCATTGCATCTCCCGGCTTTTGTTGTAAATGATGAAACCATCTTAGTCTGTTCTCTCTCACCTGATCCTCAACTGGCCGGTACTCATATCACATGGTCAAAGTTTTATACCTACTTGTCTTACCACACATCCATCAAAACATCCTCATCTCAGCCACAAATTTCATTAAAACATGTTGTCACTTAGTCGTTCAACGTTAGGTCCTAAAGCATTGCTGATTTTATACCTGAACTGCCAACATATGCTAGAAGTGCCCTTTTAGTAAAGTCAACTCTATCTTATCCTTAGTACTATCGAGCCTAGATAATGCATCGATTATAGTTGCAGAACGTTGAAAATCGGTCACTTTAGTATTGACATGCTATAAAAGGTTTCAGCTCCAACATTCATCTGAATCCATCTTTGAAGGAAATGACTTACTTAGTTTTAAACTAAGCAGGTTAGTGTTGGACTACCTGATGTAAGAGGAAGAGAAGAAATATTACAAGTACATAGCAAAAACAAGAAGCTAGACAAGGATGTCTCTCTCAGTGTCATTGCCATGAGAACACCAGGGTTCAGTGGTGCTGATCTAGCAAACCTCATGAATGAGGCTGCCATTCTTGCCGGTCGGAGAGGTAAAGATACAATCACGTCGAAGGAGATTGATGACTCGATCGATAGGATTGTGGCAGGAATGGAGGGAACCAAGATGACAGATGGGAAGAACAAGATTTTAGTGGCTTATCATGAAATTGGGCATGCCATTTGCGCGTAAGTTTACATCAACACATTTTTCTTTTGGTTTATATGTTTTCTTCTGAATGATGAGAGTCGGTATCATTCTATCTACCTTGTATCTACAAAAATACTAGCAAAGGTGCAATCTTCTGTGCTTTATGATTTCATGAGGCAGCTAGTTTCAATGGAATGCCTTAGGCATTTTAGACATTTTTGAAACATCAATGGTTAAAGATCATTGTTCTGCGCTCTGCTTATTGCAGGACATTGACTCCAGGCCATGACCCGGTCCAAAAAGTCACCCTGATTCCTCGAGGCCAAGCCCGTGGTTTAACATGGTTCTTGCCCGGCGAAGACCCATCCCTCATCTCCAAGCACCAACTGTTTGCTAGAATAGTTGGAGGTTTGGGAGGTAGGGCAGCCGAAGAAGTAATTTTTGGCGAACCGGAAATTACTACCGGTGCAGCTGGGGACTTGCTACAGATCACTCAGATAGCCAGACAGGTATGCTTCATTTGAAGTTTCAGAACCAATTTGGCCGGGTACAACAACTTTTTCTAAGCCAAAGGATTGGCTCGACTGATAAGGCCACTTTTACCGGGCATGATGTATAATTTTCAAGCCAATTGGCAGAAACAATATGCCAAAAATTTCATTTTTGTTACCTATAGTTAAGAAGAGTTTATCAGCGTCACACCACTAATTTTTTTTGATAAATATAAATATACCAACGATTTTAAATTGTTTTCTTAATTTCCCCAACCTACTGTTGTGTGGCCCCATCTGAGTTATTGTACTGAGGTGATGGGTTTTTCCTTTTTCACTCCAGATGGTAACAATGTTTGGAATGTCTGAGATTGGGCCATGGGCATTGACTGATCCAGCAGTACAAGCCGGTGATGTAGTACTGAGAATGTTAGCAAGAAACTCAATGTCAGAAAAACTGGCAGAAGACATCGACACATCGGTACACAAGATCATTGACAACGCCTATGAAGTTGCTAAGACCCATATAAGGAACAACAGGGAGGCAATGGATAAGCTGGTGGAACTGTTGGTAGACAAGGAAACAATCACCGGGGATGAATTTAGAGCAATCCTGTCCGAATTTACTGATATCCCTTCGGAAAATGTGAACAGGAAATCGATCCGAGAGCTGATTGAAGCTTAAATCAACCTTCTAAATGTACAGTCATAGAGAAATGTAATGCCAATGGCAACACATATGTATACAGTATAGTGATCCAGTATAAATGGGGTACTTTGTCTGAGGTTTAACCACTTTAGTTATCTTCCTTCTGCCGTGTAAATTGATAGCAACATTACCTCATACTTGACAGAAAGATCTGACAAACAAGTTGCAATTTCATGATAATGTCATTAGAACGGTTTGTGGGAATGGAACAAGGTTTTTTTGAACAGCTAAAAAGAAATTTTATTAATCTCAGAAAAATATTAGAGATTAAAACGACCCGAGAAATGGGGGTGGAACAAGCTAGTGTATCATAGACAAGTACATACTCTACAGACTTCAAATGGATACACAACAGCCATAATAAAATAAAAAAAAGGAGAGATGCAAGAAAGAAGTGGAACTTAAGAAGAAGATAAAAGGAAACCTGGCACAGGAGGCCATACTTGCTGAAAGCTAGTTGGGAAGCCTTAAGAGCCCAAGAAAGCATCAACCTTAGAGTTTGTCTTCCTTGCCAGAAACTTCATGCATATAGGTGGTTGTACACCCACCAACGCCAGAATCGAACTAGGCAAAGTCCATATCCCCTCCCCACAAATCAACCCAGAAGCCACGGCAGGTCCAAATGCGTCTGCCTTGGCCTTGTCTATCTTCCCCCAGATGAACAGGATCAAGCTCCCAAGACACATATCGATAGCAAAATAAGATCCTAGATAAAAGGGTATTGCCATAGCCATAGGAATAGGGATGTACTTCGCTATGTCCTTTCCCACGGCATCTCTAATAGCATTGATAACCACAGCCCCGATAAAGAAAACATAGCAAAGTGTGAGGCAATGCTTTGGCAAAGCTGAGAAACCTTCAACCCCTAGAATTGACATGTTGCGAGCAACGGCAGCATAAGGACCAGGATATGCTGAGCCAGGGACCCCAAGATCATGAAAAGCCTTGACAAAGAGCCAAAACACACAAGGAGAAATAATGCAACCCATTGCGGTTCCAATGACTTGGCTGACAAACATGGACCGGGGTGAAGCCATGGTCATGTACCCGGTTTTGAAATCCTGCATTAGATCCGATGCAGTTGAGACGATGTTCAGCATGACCCCACAGGCGGCTAAACCGGCAAGGACCCCACCATGAGAGGATCCTGCCCATGCCCCAATTGTGAAAGTCGCCAATGTTCCATAGGTGGGTGCCAAGGACCAGTCCG
Organism: Rhododendron kiyosumense; assembly: GCA_019656275.1. Taxonomy (NCBI): domain Eukaryota; kingdom Viridiplantae; phylum Streptophyta; class Magnoliopsida; order Ericales; family Ericaceae; genus Rhododendron; species Rhododendron kiyosumense. The sequence goes on along the minus strand of BPLS01000506.1, from coordinate 8,472 downwards.
TAAGTCCACAACCGTAAGCATTGCAAAAGGCTAGTGTAGGGGCACATAGGTAGATAACCACGATATAATACCATTTGAGTGGTGGGAAAATATGCGGTAGTGTTGCGGAAGATATAATGGCTATACCAATGTACCCGACAACTGCAAAACAAGTTGGGATTTCGTCCTTGAGAAATAGTTGTGTCCTCCGCTGGTCATCATAGGAGATGGATGAATTTGGTGTAGGGGAGCAAGTGCCAACTGGGAGGACACTTCCGGGGTCTTTTGTGGTGAGTTTGAGATATAAACCGAATAGAGTGTGACCAAGAATTTTGGTGAAGTTGTAGAGCCCATCACCAAGGATCATCGCTATTCCTATGAAGAGCTATGGAAAAGGAAAGACTGAAAAAGGGTTATAATCACGGCCTATGTTACTTGAAAGTAGATCATTATAGTAACATTTTCTGTATAGTGGTATGGTCGAGGTGGGCTATCATAAACTACAGTATTAGAATGAACTTACTTGAAGCGGTAAATGACAACTACAATCAAGTAATTTTGTCATCTAATTATTCATTTAGAAATTTTGTGCATTTGACTTTCTAAAGCTTCACTCTCTCTAGATTATTACTCTGCTAAACTTATTTTCTTCTTCTAGGGAAATGCAGATGAAATGCAAAACGAAAGTTCGCGCTTTGTAATATAGTTGTACCATATATCAGTGTGAACATTCCAAAACGTAATTTGTCAGGGTATTAGCATATCTGATAAGACACTGCAGGCAGAACTCAGTCTATGGAGGCATGGATTTAGAACAAGGCAAGGAAGTTACCGAGTAACCTTGAAGGCCATTGAGGCTGCTTGGGCTAAGGTCTGCAGGGTACCAATGGCCCTTTTTGTCTTGTATAAGTGGCCACATTATACCCCATGATAGTATGCCTCCAACTAGCAAAGATATGTTGATTAGATGCGGACATATCATCCCCACACCGACATAAGTTGCTGAAAAATCAAAGTAAAACCTGTTTTTGATTGGGAAAACCAAAAACCTAAGAAGATCAGAAGTCTTGCATAGGAAAACCAAGTTTCACAAAGCTAATTTACCAAATTGTGGACATTAAAGAAAACAATGAGCTTGTTTTTTGCAATACTATGAAGTGATTAAGGATTTCCTTTGGTGAATCACCTTGAGATTGAATCTGGGGACAAAACCATTAAAGAGATTTAGTGTTGCTTCATCATGATCAAAGTCGGTTACCACACTTACCTGTTTTCGTATGCTTTGAGACCAAACGTAGGGAAGTTTACAAATCCACAACTTTCCCCGGCAGTGAAGAACCACTGGAAGAAGCCCCACAAGAAGCTGAATGAGAAGAACTTTCCTAGAGCGCTGACTTGTTTCCTAGAATGCAATGATGAGCAGAGATAATGAGAACCAAAGAAAACATGTTTAATCAAACTTCACAAGATCGAATGATGAGATGAATCTTTGAAGGCCATACTTTGCTAGCTGGGCTCCTTGTGGAGTATGGAAGCTGTTTATAAGGTGAGCAGTTGCAGTGCCACTAGGATAATTCAGTTTGAAGTCTATGATCATTATCTGAGACATATTGCAAATGTATGTTGTTCAGAAAGGGTGACAGAGTAAACATGACATTTGGTTGCATTGGTATCCTAATCTAAGGAAAGAGAGGGAGACAAATGAGATTAAGGCGAGGGCAGAGAGGCATTATGATACAAGCGGGGTCAGTTAACGTCGCTTCCTTTCATTCTCGAACGGAACAATGTTACATCCTATCTCCAAAATTTGTTGTTTTGACTCCACTTTAAAACTCTTAATTTTGCTGCAACTTATTTCAACATCTGTGATCAAATGAAAATAGTGAAGAATATGCTTCGGAGATGCATGATACTTCGGTTTTTGAGAAAGATATAAGTCGAATATAGTTTATGTTTTTGACCCCACAAACCAAAATTCTTGACTCAAGCAAGATGAAGTTGGCAGGAATACTGCAATCGATGTTATGAGTTTACAAATGTTACCTTTCGAAGAGGAACAACAGAAAAAAGTCCAAGAAAGCTAACAATAAAAAGAAACGCAATCATCCACCCCAATCTTGGGTTCTTTATGTTCTGTGCATCATTAGCTTCAGTTGACTGTTTTGCAATGACTTCACTCATGCCAAAGAGGTAACTCCCAAAACCTCCTGCATGTCCCAAATCGAAGGAATGTTGTCAAAAAGATAGATTTTGGAAGGTGATTGCATATAAGAATTTGACGACAAGTCATACATTTCTACATTTTCACTTTTCATTTAGGGACCCGGGACCTATAATGCATGGGTGTACTATAGGGTGAGTGTTTTCAATGATTAGATTTTGTTAAAAGACTCTTTCCGGAATGAAACTACCATTCCCGGGAAGAGTCTTTTTAAAATCCAGACTATTGATTGCCAATATGGATGGTTGGGATGCTGCACTACACCCCTGTAGTGCACCTCTGCACTAGAGGGTCCCCGGATCCAAATGTTTGGGCTTTTCATTCATTTTCATTTGATACTGCAGTTTTGTATAGGAACACTAAAACTATTGGTTGGTGGAGTATTAATTTGAATTGGGTGGCCCTGTAGAAGAAATTTGTTGCCTAGTTGTGGTCCCTTCCAATTTTGCAATTGTTACAACAGTTGAGAAATCTTTTTTCCTCTTTTGGCCTCATGCTCCATAATTAAATATCTTATCTGTTGAATATTCTAACTTTTTGCATGATAACATGTTAGATGAGAGGTTCACATCGCCAGAGCTGGCACATAGCTAAAGTTCAAGGAGCGGCCGTTTTAGGCCTCCAAAAAATGAATGAATTTTAGAGTTCCTTCCTACTTTTCTGTATCGTTCCTACTTTTGGTATCCTTCAAAATAGTCCAACAAAATAGAGCCCCATTTTTACTTTTCGATTAAGGCCCCAAAAAATCAGGTCGGCCCTGCACATTGCAGATACACTTTAGTGGGAAATTGGTAAATCAACCTCGGAGGGCTTATGTGAATGAAGAGGTGGCATACTGCACCGTTGATCCTGAGCTGATGTCCATTTTAGAGATGATGACAATATGGTGGAAGAAATAAAATGTCGTAGGACCTTATCCCGGTTTTATAAGCTCCAAAATGAGGACTAGAACAGTGGATTAGTTGGCCTATATTTTCACTTTTCCTAGGGAACAAAAAAAACATAAACCTGAAAGGCTAAGAAGCACACACTACTTATAAATCACATAATGCATGTGCGCGAGCATGAGCACGAGTAAAAGCATGACCAAGAATGTAAAAGCGTCTTCTGAAAATGTTTTAAACTATAAAAATTCAGCAAAATGAGAATTGATAGCTTACATGTTTCAATGTTTACATCTTTCAATTTATAATGTTTTTCATGAGTTTGAAAATTTTGTATGATAGAACTAATTGAATATAAGGAATTGAAATTGACACGAAAATAAAAAATTGATATCCAATTTAGGACGAAGGGGGTAAATTATAAGGTCCTTACCTTACCTTGAAAGCCTTAATCTTAGCTCCAACATGTTTCAAATGTGTCTACTACCAATAAAAGAAAAATGGACGAGCTGAAGAGGAATAAGAGAAATAGCAGCAAATCAAACTAGGGGTGATAAACGAGTCAAACAAGCCGAGCAGGTAGTTGATCAAGCTTAGTTTGAAAATTTAATGAGCTTCAAAAATTTGTTCGAGCTTAGGTTGTTTACAAGACGGAGCCGGACTCAAACGATCTATAATCAGGCCACAAACCGATCTCAAGTAACTTGAACATTTTATATATTTGATAAACCGAACAAGCTTGCCCTCTCTGATACCATTGGTTTTGATTTGGGGGCATAATTTCGCAGCAAAACAGGTATAGGGTGGCTACTGTTTCAGTGATATTTTGAGAACAGTCAGGTTGTGTATATTGCCGAAGATTCGGTTTGTCTCCAATCTTCCCCGCCCATACCCTGATGATTGGGGACATGGGCAGAGGGATTAAGGGTCAAGGAGGGTCCTTGACCCCACAGAGGTGTTAAGTTTTCATTGGATATGTGTAATTTCTTTGGGAATTTATTTAACTTGCCCCATGTGTAAGATATATTCTTGCCCTAAAGAGCAACAAAAATTGCAGCCTTATCCTTCACAGCTCATGCTTTTTCGTCTTCTTCTTTCCCAACTTGGAAAATCTCAGTTGGGTTTGGCATAGTCAAAGTTCTTGGCTATTTCCCCCCAATTTTTCTAAAATTATGCAGGTAAAGGAATTATAAGTCATCAGTTCGGATCCAATGAAGGATCCCGCACGGTGCTACCGTGAGGGACTCCCCTTTCTCGATCGAATTGCGACGATCCGAGCCGCTCAAAGTGCTTAGAACGTGATTTTAAGGGTACACGCGAAAAATCAGCAAAAAAAATGGTCGGGAAGGGCTTGATCCGAACAATTTTTTATTGAACGGTTCAGTAAAAAACTGCTCGGATTAAGCCCTTCCTGATCATTTTTTTTGCTGATTTCTTGCTAGTACCCTTAAGATCACGTTCTGCACACTTTGAGTGGCTCGGATCGTCGCAATACGATCGGTAAAGGGGAGTCCCGCACCATAAGGCCGTAAAGGATCCCTTATGGGATCCGGACTGTATAAGTCATTGTATTACTTAGTTGGACCTTGTGATTGAGAATCTGTAAGAATTTAACATGTGTGTTTTTTTGGCGAGAAGAATTTAATTTGTATTGTTGTGCATTCACTTGACATCCACAAAATATAAATATTGTTTGGGTCAATTGTAAACCCGATTATACGTTATGAATAGATTTCTACTTAACTACAGTACTTTATAAAATGTTTGGCATTTCGGTGTATTTTTTTGCGGCATAATTGCATTTTTCAGATCATTAAGTACAAAAAGAGAATTTATATTTTGTAGATAATTGATCCACTGCCAATAAATCCTGGCTCCGGTCATGATTGGGGACTACATGAATTCTGTTGTTGTGTATAAGCCAAACAAGCAAAATAGTAACTTGTTCAAGTTTGGTTTGAAATTTTCACAAGCTTCGTAAAATTGTTCATACTTGATTTAGTTGTATAAAAAATCAATCTTGAATAAGCTTTTAACGAACAAACTAGTTCAGACTCAAATAGCTTAGCTCAGAAATCGAACATACCGCTGAAGGCAATGCCGGAAGAAGCAACGACGCAGGTCTGAATCACGGTATTCTCCTGCCTCGTAAACGGCTGGTCAAGCAGCCCCGATTTCTCCAGAAACTTCGTCCAGGTCTTCACGAAGAAGAACCCCAGCAGGCCGGCCGACACGTTGAGCGACGGGATGATCCCCGTCGTCAGGTTGAGCTTCATTACGATAAACGTGAAGAGCACTCCCAGCACGAAGCTCACCACCAACGCCCTGACCGTCAGCTGGCTCCGCCACGGCGGCACCTCCTTCGACTCGAATATCCGCTCCACGGATAATTCAACCTCCTCTTCGTCTTCCTCCTTCTTCTTTGGGTTATCGCCGCCGCTGCCGCCGGAGGATCTTTCCATGGTGGTTGGGCCGTGTACGGTTGCTCAATTCTGTGTGGAATTTGATCAGAGTGGGTTGGGATTATAATAGTAGTTGGCTTTGCTCTGTTTCTCTCTCCTCTCTCTCTCTCTCTCTCTCTCTCTCTCTAATGTCGTTATCCGATGTGGACTGTGGAGGGACGTTTTTAAAATTTCACCAACGTGGAGGGGGATTCCCGCGGTTGCAGACAAGCCGATCCAAGACGTTGTTTGGCTAAATAAATCAAGTTGCTTATTTTTTTATCTTTATTCAAATTTTTATTTGATTTATTGTCGAGGATTATTGCATTCTCACTACAAAATGAATCTAAAAAGTAAAAAATTTTGATCGAAATCCAATATTTTTTTAATAAAGACGAAAATAAGCCAATTTTTTCGTCTTTATTCAAAAAATTGGAATTTTTTTTACTTTTTAAATTCCTCTTGTCGTGAGGATGTAATAATCCCCAAAAAATTGACAATAAGCCAAGTAATAAGAAAAAAATTTAAATAAGAATAAAAAAATAAATCATTTGGCTTATTTAGCCGAACAGCCTAATATTTCTTATCATATGAGTTTAGATCGTCTCTGGTTCAATAATTTTGATTAGATGAGGCAATTTAGATCAGAATTGTTTATTGATAGGAGTACTACATTCAATGAATCGGAATCCTTTTTTTTTGTCCAATTGTGAACATGGATATCAACTTTCCCCTTTAAAAAAATTTGAACTTGCAACTACACTACACTTGAGTGAAGCTACATAACCGTTGGGTCAGATGCACCCGTTGAATTTAGCATATTCGCTCGAGTCGAATTTAACATGTTCGGGTATGTTAATTAAATTTTAAGCCAGCGCAAGCTTTGATGAGTAAGTGTCATGTTGACATGTATGATCAGAAAATTTAAAATGTAATTTTCCAAATTCTAAGGATGTACAGTTATTTTTATCCTAAATCGATCAGGATGAGTGATTGAGACTTTATTCCAAGTCTTTATGATTCACCCATAGATGATAGAGTTAGATAAGTTATGACAGGTCTAAATTTAAAATCAAAACCCTTGCAGATTTTCAATCTACTATATAGAGATTAGGACTCTTTTAAGCATTGTTCATATTCAAAAAAAATCCGCAAAAATCAAGGATCGATTTTTTAATCAGGATGAATGTTCGTTTTGGGGTCTTAAAATTCCTTAGGCACGGTTTTCAATAAATTTTCTCTATCTATTTCTTTCCACCAATTACCCTCAAAACCACTAAACAAACAAATTTAATCGATCAAAAGATTAATCTTGTTAAACCAATTTATCCACGCCATCTTATCAAAAGGGAAAAAAAAATTTATTCATGCCATTTACCACTCCCAGAAATATTAACTCGAAAAGTCATCATGCAATACTTCATACTAGTATAAAAAAGTTTGCCTGTCCTCCTCCATTGGAAATTGGAATCCCTCCCCATTGGTTTTGGAAAGTTCATTAAGCTGGTTGCGATCAAAAAACACTCTTGCTGATGGATTAATAAAGAAGTTTGGTGGTGGAGGTGTTGAACCTGTTTGCGGGTAGTAGCCCAATGAATCTGATGTCGTGTGAGAGGATGTTATTTCTCGCTGTGATCGCGCTTTGATAAGACAACAGAAACCTATGAACTGGACTTCTTATGGTCACGCACACGAAGACAGCTACGCCTGTGTTTGCATCCTGAAAAGTGCCACCCAATGAAAAAATTCCACGTGGCCCCGAACGGTACGGTAGCTATATGAAACCTGTCCCAATCGAGTATCAATTACAGAGGATTGCAGGAATTAAGGGAAACACTATTTTAATGACAAACGGTGTCGTTTTAGGGTGAACCGGTGTCGTTTGAGTAATAATTAAACGATGGTTTGGGAGGTTATTGGATCTAACCGTTGATTTGGACATTATAATCATCGGACGGTATCCTCACTGCCCTGTTTGATAACTGAAATTAAGTGCGATTGCAGGGCATCATTTGGGAAGCCAGACGTGTTGCATTAATCCACGTTGCTTGAAAATAGGAATCACGATCCAGGGAGTGGCCATGAACACCATGATCGAAGCATGCAGGGGAAGAAGTAATTCTGGAAATATCAACGTAACCGTTCGAAAGCCCCCTCAACCGTTTTATGTGGCCAACGTGGGCATCGATCGAAGACGTGGAGATCGAAGGCAGACCCAATGTCTATAAATAAAGAAGTAAAGCGAAGAGAGAAGCCCCCACAAAAAATTCATATCATCTGACAACACATACAAAATGATTGTTCAGAGATCTATCTTAGATTAGTTTTTAGTTTAGCGTAGGATCTTTTTGTAAGTTGAAGGCTTATTTGCATGTAAGATTACTTTTGATTAAATTCAAGTTCTCTTATTTTCTTGTAAGTTTTTTCTTACCAAAGAATAGTCGTTTGTAAGTCCACTTTTGATTAAATTCAGTGTGCTTATTTTTCTGCATTATTCTTGGAAGAGTCTTAAGAGTGTTTGCATACAAATTTACCTTTGATTAAATTCAGGTTTGTTTGTGTTCAATCATCTTTTCTGATTCGAAGCGCGTCAATCTTTTATTTGGTTGATACCTTAAGGAAAAATCCTCTTAGTTGAGGTAATCGAACGGATAACACAATTGCCTGATTGAGATTAGTTATTTCAAATCAATTTGGAAATATTAATTTCATCTTTGAAGTTATTTCTTTTCTGGCACGCCCGCACACAATCATTTGCCATTTGATTGAGCTAATTCAGCCCAAAACAGCCTGGCGTTCCTTCCTTCACCCTTTCAGGACCAAAAAAAGAGAGAGCAAGGGATGGTTCCTAAAAGTATGTTGACTTTCTTCTTATGTCCTCCTCCTGATAAATTTCTCTTAAAATTATGGAGTAATTCAAACATAGGCTTTTAGACATCCACAAGTT
>BPLS01000504.1:160406-175397 GCA_019656275.1 Rhododendron kiyosumense | reverse complement strand
GACACATTCTAGGGTTTTCTTTCTATGTAATTATCCCAAGATAAACCTCTGCACCCCTTTCATATTGAAACGAACAAACCTCGCCGGCGACGAAAGCACAGGTACCTCTCTCTCTCTCTCTCTCTCTCTCTCTCTGTTGTTTTTTGTTTCTTGGTAATTTAGATGATGCTTAACACAATATATCTGGAGTTCATTACATAAACACACCTTCAGTAGCAGCTTGTTGGGGCTTGAAGTATGGTGGTGGTGGCTTTCTAGGCTTCTACCCAGTCGGCCCTTTTGATCTCTTCTGGATTAAAACGTATTTTTCATTGGGAGTTGATTTTCACAGAATGGGAGTGTGGATATACAAGAGGGATACGAAAATCACTACCCTTTTGGGAGTTGATTTTCACAATGGGAGTGTGGATATAAAAGAGGGATACAGAAATCACTAGCCTTTTCGTTACGTGCAACTATGGAGTCTAGTAATTTTCCGTATGGACAGTAAAAGAAATAAAGGGGGTTAGTTTTTGGTGATTTGTTGCTGGGACTTGCAAAAATTTAGGGTCTGGAAAATCCCAACATGATTTCGTAAGTGAAAGCCAAAAGGGCAGGTAAAAACTTCATTATGAAATTGTTAGTCATAGCCTCATAGGTGAGCTTTGGAACTGGACTATGATAATTACTAATTACATCATAGTCGTATGCAGACATATTGTTTTGGTTGTGAATCTCCTATCTTTTGTACTAGTAAATTTTGTTAGTTGTTCTACTCTAGCTATTCAAGATTCCAATTCATGTGTTATTGATGACAGGGGCATTAAATTAAACGCTGTGACATATTGAGTGCGAAAAGATTTGAGAGGAAGGATTTATGGTGAAATGATATGCTAGTGGACCATTAATTGATGCTCAAGTTGCAATTGCAATCGCTGACCTTAAACCCAAATATTTGTTTTTGGTTATGTAATATAAAATCGTCCCAATGAATTCTGTTTTCTTACCATCATCTCTCCTCCTCCATCCCCCAGCTCTCCATCAGTCTGCATTTTGTATTCATTCACAGCCTCAATATAATCTCTGTCGCAATAATCATCCGCGTCTTTGTTCTCTTTCATTAAAGTGCCCTGTCGTTTCTTGTCATTCCTTGCGCCATCGTCACTTGTCCACTGGTGCTACAGCTCCTTCAAATGAAGGAGAAGGAGCAGTCTCTGTATTTAATTTCGAAGATTTTCCAGAGAAAGATTGGTCGTTTCTTGAAATTGGTGATATAAATTCTGATGAGGAGCTCAAACGGAAGATCAATCTGATACTTTCAGCTGGAGAGATTGAAGAGACTTCGAGGGTTTTGGTTTCAATTGGTTCCGAGGGATTTGTGGACCAAATAATGAATTCATTGACTTGCGAACTATTGCTGGTTGTCCATGACTCCTTGTTAGTATTGTGTTGCATAAAAGAAAAGTATGATTTCGTTAGATGCTGGCAGGGTGAACTGATTTATGTGCCAGAGGAATGGTCACCCTTTGATGTGGTGTTTCTTTACTTCTTGCCCGGTTTGCCCTTTGAACTCGATCAGATTTTTGGAGCACTCGGTAAATGTTGTTCGCCAGGTAATTTTGCAGTTGATTTTTTTATGGCTTTCAGTTAACATCTGATTTTTGACTTTGGAATTTGATCTGATTACTCGTGAAACCAACTCACATGGTAGTATGCTATTTCGAACTCTCCTAGTTTAGTCGAGGAGTTGAATATAAATGGTACTTAGGTTCTTATACCAAATGATCCCATCCTAATTTTAACCCTCAAACTGGGTTGGGATATTTGATTTATTTGAACTCTGGACGAAAAGAATAGGGATATGTGAAGCTATTTCTGCTTCCTTATTGATCTCTACAAATCCCTCCAGGAATCCATGATCCAAATACAGAATTAACGTATTTGAGATTGATTGCAGATCACTTACTTTCAAAATCAGCATCGTTTACATTGACTTGATTAAGTGTAAGATGGTGCATGCCGGAATGTTATGTTTGGCATTCTGATAATTTCTCCACATAACTTCAGTGGAGAAGCACGACTTCAAATTGTTCATTACTTTTGCATTGGTATGACAAGAAGCGTCTGACAATAGCTTGTGTAGGTGCAAGAATTGTGATCAGTCATCCGCAAGGGAGGGAGGTGTTAGGACAACAAAGACGACAATTCCCTGATGTGGTAACCTCCGACTTGCCAGATAAGATGACATTGCAGAACATGGCCGCTGATCATTCATTTCAGATGATTGAATTTGTAGATAAACACGGCTTTTACCTTGCTGTTTTGAAATTTAGTGGAAATGAATTGGGCAAGTAGACCAACAAATCTGAAGGCGGAACAGTTGAAAAATACTTGAAATTTTGTGTTCTGGTATTGTGATTGGAGTGAATGGAAATTAGATTTCTCAGTAACCACTTGTTTCATCGATTGTTTGGCATTCTCTCTAAATCCATTTTTTTAGCTCTGCTGCACACACTTTTTTAGATGTCATAGCATGAAAGGAAATTGGCTGTAATTTGAAATAGGGGCTTCTCTCTGTTGTTAGCCTCCATTTAGATATGCATGAAACAATGTAAGTGCAGTTGTTCTAAGTTAGGAGAATGATATTTGCATTAGCCAAATACCCGCTACACACTGTTTCTATTTTGGAGTTTGATCCAACGTAATTAACGCCATTTTGCCATCGATCAAAACACCGGACTTGGTATTTTCCCATCGAAACAAGGGGCTACCAAGAGCACAAGATCTTGCTATAGGGTCTTGATTAATGTTATTACCCTACTACTTCTGCCACCAAAGCAAAAGGTGGGATTGATTTGGTCATCAACAATGTTAAGCGTCTGACCCAAATTCCAAACTATCCCCTGTTATAACTTCTGAATGGTCTGTTAAGGATGTTGATTCAGATTCCGTTGATGCTGTCCAAGGTACAACATGTATTGCCCAACTAAGTTCTTGGAATATCTATGCTCTCAGTTTTAGTTCTTATACTAATTAATAATATTGGTTTACAAGACCAATATTAGAATCGTTGATAGTAAGCCAGTAAAGTATAATGGGACGCTCACTATTCTCTGTACAATTTAATTCTAATCCACATGATTTACGCCCCAAAATTAAGCCTTGTTCCCTGGCTCTTTTCCTCTTTCTTTTTGACCAGTTGGAAGATTAGACTTTTTGCTTGACGAGTCACTCCAAAAGCATTGGATTTTAGTAACCATCATGCACAAGAAATAATTGATTCATCCAAAAAGTGCTTCCAACAAGGATAAGGCATGGTTGTTGCTTGTGTAGCCCCCTTGATTTGGTTTCCTCCATAGGAAGGGGGTTTTGTTTGATTAAAAACAATTAGACAGAAATTATAGAGTACATAGAAGAAGCAAGAAAGGGAAAAGCCTACTCTTGGGAGTTTTACCCACATTTTAACTGATTTCTCAAAATTTTGGAATTTTCAAAACCCGAAAGGAAGAAGTGAAGAGGACGTAGGATTTTTCGAATGGTTCGGTGCTTGCAGCATTTCTGTTGTTAGGGAGAGGCAAAATTATTCGATTCCTCAGAATCACCATTGTGGGCGTAAGCAAATGATGCTCCTGAGTCACCACGAAAGAGAATGTTTAGGGCCTTGCCTTGTCTCCCACCCGACTCCACCCATCTCCTAGTGTTGCGGAGGGACTGATAACTCCGATTGATTGACTACAGAAATCGAAAAATAGAGACCGAGGAACTGAACTCAAGACCAGGTCTTTCCTTCTATCATGCTTCTGTCCCTGTCTACTCCGATTTCTTCTTCTCATCCCTTGTATTGGGCTACCCGAGGTATTTATGACTGCATGCCTAAAGCAATCATTTGGAATACGCTCCAGAAAAAGGTTTAGAAGGAAGGGGATGGATGAGTTAGTTCGGCGGGAGTTCTGAAAAAATTGGGTATGGGAGCGAGATAGTACATAGGAAAGACGGACTGATACCACGACTCAGAACTTGTGCCACTTACCGTCACATGGAAGGAAAATTAAGATAATTCCAGACGATTGGGGCTGAAATCTCAAACAGCAACCGCACACCATACCAAGAGAATATCAGAAGAATGAAAAACCTTATTTGATTACTTGCTGCAGACAAGTTATATTCTTCAATAATATCCTTCTTATTGCAAGCAGAATCATCCTCCACATGATCTGCTGAATATTTTGAAGAAAGATTGACAGCAGTAGAGCAGTCTTTACCAGGCGCAGGATCCGATTTATACTCTGTGGAAAGGGCTACCGGACTACCAAAATGGAAGAGAGAAAAGCCTGAATTACCCTGTGATTTGTCAGAGTTCCCATTTTGCCCTCCGCCATTGCTGCTCAGCGGTGGCCAGTGAGGCTTCTTTAGGTTCACCAAATGAGTGTTGCACCCCACATGGCTTTGAAATTTTGGCTTGATCCTTTGAGTTTATGCTGTTGGCTTTAACAAGTGGCTTGAAAAAGGGTGCTCGAGGGTTCAGCATGGTAGTAGTAGTATTTTGCCGGGACAATATCCAAAAGGACTTGCATGTACATAATGGTTGGGAGGTGGGAAGGGAATTAACCCATTAGCTGGAGCTGCTGGCCATGTAACTGGGCTCTGATGGTAGTAAGCCATTGCTGAAGGAGCTTGAAACATTGGAAAGGGGTTGTGCATTGGTGGAAGCACGCCTGGATGTATAGAACCAACATGGACATTTCCAATCTCAGGATTTGGGGCTGTATTTGGCTGAAAATTAGTGGAAAAAGTACTTTTGCAGCGTCAGGCGAGTAACCAGCTGAAGTCCCGCTTCTACAAGCTTCGGCTTCCTTCGCAATCTGTTTTCCCTCTATTTCAGCCTCTGGACATACACGAAACTTATCTGGAATGTGTACTGAATTTTCTCCTCCTTCTGAGTGTTGAGTGGAATCTTCAGAATCCGATGAGGGCAAGGATTCTGGATTTTGGGAGTTTGAAGAGGATGTAACGCTGTCTCCTTCACTAAGGTATCCAGTTCCACTTAAGGCACTCCCACTATTACTGGTATCATCCGATTTTTTAGCGACTTTATCGAAACAATCAGAACCAGATGACGTACGATTACTGGATTCACTATCTTTGACCTCCGAAGTAGATGATTGCAGTGTAACTTCAGTGCCTGAGTTGCTTCGAGGATACTTCCTCTGTGCTTCCATCGGTTCCCAGACTTTCATCATTGAACTTTGTTGAATTACTTTTCGAATGTTTATACATCTCACTTACACTATTTGAAGTGATGTCTGAATTGTCACCATGATATCGAGGATTGAAGTCACTAACCATACACCTCTTCTTTCGGCAACAACTGCACATCGTCGTTCATCCGACCATTTTGGATTTCAAATCTGACTGCAATTCTTTATAGAACTTAAGCTTTTGATTAGATACTTTTGAGTGATCAATTGCAAATGAACTCCCATCTTGCACTTTGAAAAAGTCACACCATTAGAACAGTTACCAGAGTGGTTTTCCATTTTTGAAAAGATAGATAAGATTCACTCAATAGCTCCTCATCAGTTTTTGATGAACTATCACCTGTTTCGCATAGCAATCCCTCATTGATGTTCATTTGGCTGTTCTGGTGACAGCACATTCAGCACATCAGAAACGATAGAACTCTGGTGTGATCCAGAGGATTTACTCTCCTTATCCTTCTCTTTGATCCTCAATCTCTCCTTCCTTCGGAGCTTTTTCTCTCTTTCTTTTGTTCTTCGTCGCTCCCTGCGTTCTTCTTTTCTTCACGCTTTTCCTTTTCTTCTTCTTCGACGAGTTTCATCTGCAGAAACAACCCAATTGGCTTGTCAGAATTATTCCATGACATATTAGGAGATAACTCTCCTATACCTCATACTGGAATTACATGCTTTTCTAACGTAACAATTTCTTTGAATGCAACATGAACACGCGGTCTTCCACAAGTTTTAGCGCAAGACAAACAAAAATGCTGCGAGCATTTTGATGGGCAGTTCCTTCTCTGAAAGCCTTTTAACCTGGAAGGAATCCACATAATATGTTAGTACTATCTGTCAAGTTGTGTTTACGTAGCTGTGGGCTGCAGCTTTGCCAAACAATGATAGATAGATAGGAATCCTACTCTTCAATGAGATTTGGTTTACTAACAAACAAGATCACTGACAGCCAAAAACAATGAATTCGCAATGTTTAACTCTTAGTATAGTCCCAATTACTAAATGTGGTTCTTTGGACTTTTTTCTCAAATGCACTCTCCCTGAATTCCCTTCTGCAAAACGGGGAAAAAGTTATGCATACTGGAAAAGCCAACACTGGTTTTCAGGTAAGAAATATGAGCAGCACTAACAAAATTCATCTCAACCCGGCCAACAAGCTTTCAACTCCATGCATTTTGGGCTCCCTTAGATTGGTCTCCCTAATCTCGATTTTTTCTTTCAAGCCACATCGGTCACCTTGCACGCACTTGTGACAGAAATTCTTTCCCCTCTAGTCATCATAACAAAACCATCACCAACTACAAGCCTGGCCTGCAGTGTACACATTGTTGACCTTTTAATGCATGAGCTTTCACAGAGAGCTCACTGCAGCGGCCATCCATTTTCCAAGCCCGTAGGGTGATGTAACATGCGTTCAAACCACCAAGGTCTAGACCACACTCTTGAACCCTTCCCCTCGATCATGCCAATATTTTTGAACTCCAAAATGTCAGATTTTCCTTCTCCAGTTCCAACAGCCCATTCAACATGATGGTAGGTTCCAACATTGTCCGTTAAAGTTTCGTGCCAATCAGCTTGAACCGGGTCATGAGACACCTGGGAAATTAAAGAACTCAATCAGTTGCATCAAACTGCAACATCTTGATAGAAATTATCAGACAAAACTCCTTTTAACATTTAACTGACTAATCAAAACTACCAGCTTTAATGGCTCTGGTTCAATAAATTCATAAGAATACAAGGGCTGTTGTCAATAGTAAGTTCTAGAGTCTGTAACTATACCGTCCAAACATACCTCATATTGGGAAGGCTGCATGTATCTGCAAAGCAAAACCAACTGGGGCAGCGAGTTTCCCTCTGCATGCATGCGCTTTAGCTCCTTTAGTTCCTTGAACTCACGGATAACATTCCTTCTGCAATCTCTGCAAAACGTCTTGCCATCAAACCTGCAACATAAGCACTAAAGTTTCAAGAAAGTAGAAACACACTATGAGATCCCTTTCGAATGGAAAAATCAGGTTTTGAATCAAGACAGATAATGCCAGATCAACTTCCAGCAATTTAGAGGTTATATTACCGTTGATGAAGAGCAAGACAGAGCTCTGTTCTACTACTTTGTTGAAGCAGAGACTGACCCTGCTTCAAAGCCTCTTGTTCTTTGGTTAAATGGAGGCCGGTAATCAATCATCATCAACCCCCCAGAAATATTTAAATTAGGATACGACTTCTCTGACTGTTGCTCGATGCAGTTTGAGTGCATTCCCACCCAATCTTACTTGCATAATCTAAATCGTTTATTTGATAGGAACTGCGTATTTCGTTTAGATGAGAAATTATCTTGTCCCGATGTCGTTAAGTACTTGATTCGAATAGAGCTATCTTTTTCAATATAAATGTATTTGTCAAATACTTGATGATAGCTGACCAAGATAAATTATCGGGTGAGGAGGTACACATTGTGTTATATAGAATGAACTGCTTGGATCTCATTAAACTAAGAATGGAGCTGGGTAATTATACCCGTTTCGATTACTGAAATAATTTGTCAAAGTTTTGATTTCTTAGGACCTGGTTGTTCATCTCTTGGAGCTGGAGCTTTCTATGAGCATGGGCCTTTTAAACCAAGGCCCCGTTTGATAACGGGTTTGGGAGTTGGGATTGGAGTAATAATCCCATAGGATTATTAATACTTTGTTTTGTAACAAAAAAATGTTCGGACTATTAGTCCGTTGGGATGCCGAATCCGGGGATTATGGGGTATTAGCAATACCCCGTGGGACTTGGTATTCGTAATCCGATCCCAACCCATTCTCATTACTAATCCCTTTTCATTACCAATTTCTTCTATCAATCCAATCCCATCTCAAACAAACATGATATTAAGAGCATCCACAATGTAATAATCAAAACAAAAAGGTTGCTAAAGTTAGCAATGTTTGCTCAAAAAAATGCTCACATTGTAATAACCAAACTTAGCAACCTCTTAGCAACTCATCAAATTTTGACATTTAAATAATCAAAATTAGCAACCTTTTTGCCAATAATCAAATCTAATGGTTCCCATATTTTCTCTATCAAGTACACCTATCATTATATAAAAACCTTCTCTTTTTTTTTTTTTTTAAAAGTGTTTTTACACAAAAACTGTTTTTTTTTTATTTAAAAAAAAAGGTGTCTAACAGTTTTTCAAAGAAAAAAAACCTATTTTTTGAAAACTGTTTTCTTTTTGAAAAAACTATTTTCAAATTTTTTTTTTCACTAAACTATTTTCTTTAAAAAAAAATCTGTTAATTTTTTTCAAAAAGAGTATTCAAATTATTGTCAAAAATTTTAGTTTTTAGAATTTTGTAGTTTAAAAACGTGATGTGGCAAGTTTTGGTTATCCAATTTTAATTATTACATTGTGAACCTCTACATTGCTAACCTTAGCAACGTCTTAAATGGATAACCAAAAGATGATGTAGCAACTTTTGATTATCCATTTTTGATTTTTACATTGCGGATGCTCTAATAATCCCATCATCTAATCCCATCCCAAACAAATATACTCATTATCAATCCCTTTTCATTAATAATCCCATCTCATTTCCAATCCCAAACCCAATTCCATCTCCTTACGAATCCCATCTATTTATCCCCGTTATCAAACGGGGAGTGGCTAGATTTTGGTCAAAAATGATTATAGCTGGAATAAAGGTAAATAATTGCTTTGCTATTTTCTCCTCATAAAAATTTATCTCCAAATTTTTTTACTACTTCGTGATTCGTGTTTTTTCGCCTTCAGTGATTTTGATAAAAAAACAAAATTATTCATTTTTTTTACTTTTTGAATGAATATAGTATACCTCGACAGTTCAACGAACCTTTTTTCCCCTTGTATTTTTGTACAGAAGCGAACATGTTATACTTGGAGTCACCCGCATGAGTTGGGTTTTCTTATTCAGCTAATAAATCCTATTATACAGGAGTGGATGATGACATGACATGTATTTTGGCTTTGTTGCGGTCTCAAAATTTTTGGGCACGGTTTTCAATAAATTTTCTCTATTTATTTTTTTAATGATTTAACTCATGTGATGAAACCTTTCTGGACAGTGCGATTGTCGTTTATCCTGGACTCTTGTTCAGTTCATTGGGAATTTCGATGGTGTCCAGCATTTCCTTGATTTACTTCCACCCTTTCTCTGCAGTTGTTGGGTTGGGTTAGAAATTATACTTTATTCCAAGTACGGTTAATAAGCGTATCAAACTATCCGAGTAGGAACACGTGTTCGTCCTTAGGATTTCGTTTGATATCGGTTTGTTAGATACTTTCGTAAACAAATCAAGCTTGAGCATTCAATACCCATTAAGTTTCCAAACAAAGTTCGAAATTTGAAAGACTTCCTACGTAATTGACTCGTTTGGCTTAATTTTGATGTTTAAAAACTTAAAAGTGACTCAATGTTGGCTCGATCAAAATTGGTTGGAGATCGACTAGCCTCACAAATAACCCAAGCTTGAATTTTTGTAATGAACCTCATTAAGTCTTAAAGCCAATATTAAACAATTATATGCTCGGCTCGTTGGATTAATTTGTTTATCAACCTTGCTATCTTCCATACTTGCAAGAATTCTTTATCCAATGATGGTAAAGTGAATTCTTTAACAAGGGTCTGTATGAATTAACCTAACACAGGAATTGATAGCACATGGGTGAGAGTAGAATCCCATATCGAAGTCTTTTTGAGATCCTTGATTGTCATGTGACTACCATTACACAAAACCCAAAAGGCTAAGAATTGATTACTAGTACTTCTCCTTCATAGGTGTACTTCATTTCTTCCTTGGATGACACTCAAACAACCTGTTTCTGAGCTCAATTCAACTTGTTTGTACTTGCCAAAGCCATGACAGCAATTGAAAAAGTTAACCCCAAGAGTTGGCGCAGCGGTAGTGAGCTGGCCGGAACTCTCACACCAATTGACTCCCACCCACGTGCTATCAATTCATGTGTTGGCTCAATCCATATAAAACTTTGCCACGGTTTTAATTGGACCACATTAGTAGATTGGTCCTTCGGTTTAGTCAACCTACTAAGCTGGATCCAGACACCAAGTTATCGAAGAAGGCCCCGTTCCAGAACACCTTCTTAAAAAATAAGTACTTATTTCAAATTTTCAAACTTAAAAATAATGTAAATGAAAAAATAATTGATGCTCAAGTTACCCGCATGAGTTGGGAATTCAACGAACCTTTTTTCCCCTTGTATTTTTGTACAGAAGCAAACATGTTATACTTGGACCCGCATGAGTTGGGTTTTCTTATTCAGCTAATAAATCCTATTATACAGGAGTGGATGACGACATGACAGGTATTTTGGCTTTGTTCGTTTTGAGGTCTCAAAACTCGTGGGCATGGTGTTCAATAAATTTTCTCTATTTAACTCATGTGATGAAACCTTTTTTGACAGTGCAATTGTCGTTTATCCTGGACTCTTGTTCAGTTCATGGGGAATTTCGATGGTGTCCAGCATTTCCTTGATTTACTTCAACCATTTCTCTGCAGTTGTAGGGTTGCGTTAGAAATTATACTTTATTCCATGTATGGTTGATAAACGTATCAAACTATTCGAGTAGGAACACGTGTTTGTCGGTTAGGATTTCGTTTGTTATCGGTTTGTTAGATACTTTCGTAAATAAATCAAGCTTGAGCCTTCTATACCCATTAAGTTTCCAAACAAAGTTCGAAATTTGAATGACTTCCTACGTACTTGACTCGTTTGGCTTAATTTTGATGTTTAAAAACTTAAAAGCGACTCAATATTGGCTCGATCAAAGTTAGATAGAGATCGACTGGCCTCATAAATAACCCAAACTTGAATTTTTGTAATGAGCTTCATTAAGTCTTAAAGCCAAGATTGAACAATTATATGCTTAGCTCGTTCGATTCGTTTATCAACCTGGCTATCTACCATACTTGCAAGAATTCTTTATCCAATGATGGCAAAGTGAATCCAAAATTCAAAACTAACTACTTGCAAGAATACTTAATCCAATGATGGTAAAGTGAATTAACAATTCAAAACTAATCCAAAAGGCAATGCTATAGATACATACGCAAGTGCACAAATACAAATATAGATGTGTCTCTGATGCATGTGGATTCTACACGGTAAATTTGGGCCACATATACATAGCACAGGGAGACACATCGGGGTTCCACACAGTATATGTGTGGCCCATTCATATTGGACGATTGCCAACACATATACTTTCTTATCATTTTTGAAGAGCAATGCTAGGAAATTGTGTCTTCCCTAGACTTTTTTTTTTTTTTTTTCTGAAATCCAAAATGAATACAAATATCTATTTGTGTTGAACTCTTTCAAATCCTAGTAATTTCGTGTGTACAAATATTAGTGTTTTGTTTTTGCTTTTTCTTTAGCACGAGACAATCTTGTTTTCCTCGAGAATTGGTTCAACAAATTCCCAGAATACAAGAACAGAGACTTGTTCTGATGTTCATCACAGGGGAGAGCTATGGAGGGTATGTATTTAATCATTTTTTTGGTTTAGAAAAGGACAATTTCGGTTCCAATTTGTGAATTTAAGATAGTAGGCATGGATTTCATACTGCTAATATGGCTGTAAAACAACCGAGGCTAGTTTAACTGGTCATCCTTATACATAAACGAGTCGAATTTTGCCAAAAGGCAAACGGTAATTACTACCTTCGATTTGATGACTCGGTATTCAACCCAATAATCCGACTAAATATTCAGGAGAGACTAATTCCACAGTCCTCCGGCAAAAATAAGGATCTATATGAATTGACCGACCACAGGAATTGATAGCACATGGGAGGGAGTAGAACCCCATACTGAAGTGTTTTTGAGATCTCTGATTGTCATGTGACTACCATTACACCAAACTCAAAAGGCTAAGAATTGATTGCTAGTACTTCTCCTTCATAGGTGTACTTCATTTCTTGGATGACACTCAAGCAACCTGTTTCTTAGCTCAATTCAAACTTGTTTGTACTTGCCAAAGCCATGACAGCAATTGAAAGAGTTAACCCCAAGAGTTGGCGCAGTGGTAGTGAGCTGGCCGGAACTCTCATACCAATTGACTCCCACCCATGTGCTATCAATTTATGTATTGGTTCAATTCATATGAAACTTTGCCGCAGTTTTAATTGGACCACATTAGTAGATTGGTCCTTCGGTTTAGTCGACTTACTAAGCCGGATCTGGACACTGAGTTATCGAATCAGCCCCATTCATGAATATTTTCTTAAAAATTAAGTACTTATTTCATATTTTCAAACTCAAAAATAATTTAAATGAAAAATAATTTTTCATTTTTTTTTGCACCGTATAAAAGATCTCAATGAGATCTATCAAATAAAATCTATATTGATAGAAAAATTATTTACATAAGCGCATGATTGTTGAACTTAAAATTGTCTTCTTAAAAAATAAATACTTATTTTCCTTTCGGGGAAGGGGCCAACTCTACTTCTCGGCAGGACACTACGCTCCACAAATTGCACAGCAGGTTATCCAATCCGAACTTCAGTTGGGAATAGCTGTAAGTAAAAACTAGAAAATGAAAACTCCTAAACTATAACCATATTTTAATAATGGAATTGGATCCCCTCCAATCCAAGTTTTTTTTTTACCGGAAGAGACAGTCCAAATCTGGAATGTCCATTGTTGCAAGAGAAAATGATGGCCCAAAATATGTTTTGATAATTAATACCCGCCAAAAATATGTTAAAAACATTTCTTAATGTTGAAAATATCTCTGACGCGCATTAATTATTTAAACACGTCCTTATCCGTCATTTTCTCTTACTGTAATTAATGGTTCGAGTTTGCTCAAAGACACTTATTGATAAGAGTATTTTAGGAAATCTTAACCGTTGATTATCTAATGTATGGTCTACATTTGGATGGTTTTCACCGGTCCAAAAACATGGATCGGAGAGGACCCAAACCCTTTTAACAATTTTGTTGCATTAGTTTCGGCCCAAATGATTTACTTTTGAGGCTTATTTACCTTTTTGGTCTCTAAAGTATTAGCGAATGACCAATTTCGTTTCCAATCTAAACATTTGTCTAATTTTGTCTCTAACGTTTAAAATGTGTGTCAATTTAGTCTCATCCCTAACGCCGTCCCGATTGTCTGTTGAAATGGAAGGGCATCATTCCCCAAACACTACAACAAAATGGAAAAAAATAGCCCTAAAACAATTCCTCCCTAATCCTCTCATCGCTGCTGCAATCTCTCTCGACCTCCTCCCTAATCCTCACTCTCATCCACGAGTCCACCACCACGCCACCCGATTCTCCAGCCGAGTCCCTCACCGCCGTCTGCTCCATCACCCCCACCCCACCCTATAGCTATGCTTCACCTCCATTAACAACTCCTCCCTAGCCCTAAATCACAAGTCAAAAAACAGCCCTAAAACTAAAACAAATTGGATACTAGTTGGCGAAATCCTTCATGTGAGAGCTCGAAGCTGGCGGCGGCGGCCCAACCAGCCCGCTCGAAATGACGTCGTCCTCGTCGAGGAAAAACCCCTGCGGATTCCTCACCACGTTGTGTACTGCGTAGTTGGTGGCGAAGAACTTGGCGTTTTGACGGAGGCGGGGGAAGGCGGCGCGCGCGGAGAGGGAGGCGGGGCCGTCGAGTGTGGTTAGGTCTGGGCGGTGGCGGGAGAGGGAGGTGGAGAGGTTTGGGATTGATCGGTACATGGTATCACTGCTAGGAAGGAGGAGCACGGCTGTGTAAATATACTGTCAGGAAGTAACTAGAACGAAGCTGTGTTTGGAAGATGGGGAAACAGGAGGCACACATCTTAGAATGTTTTCTGCAAATATGTCATTGCCAGAGATGGGGAGGGTGGTGTAGGGTTAAGATTAAGGCTCTGTTTGGAACTTACAAAAAGGAAAAGAAAGGAAAATAAAATAAAAGGAAAGAAAAATGAGAGGAAAATAGAAGAGAAAATTTAATATTTATTGAATTTAAAATCTTTATTTTCTTCACTCTTTTCTTTCCAACCAAACAATAGGAGGGAAATTTTTTTGATTTTCCTTTCGTTTCCTTGAGTTCCAAACAGGGCCTAAGGCTTTGTTTGGAACTTGTGGAAAAGAAAAGAGAGGGGAAATGTGAAGAAAGTAAATATTTTTTCTCTTGTTTGGTTGTAAAAAAGAAAATCAAAGGAAACTATGAGGAAAATGAATTTCTCTTGTTTGGTTTCAAGAGGAAAATGGAAAGAAAGGAAAATTCGTTAACTGCCTTCTCCTTCTAAGGTCTTGTTCCGGATTCTTTAAAAAATAACTTTTAGAAAATGAAAGTAATTCAAGCTCAAAAATTATGTGTTTACGTAAATAATTTTTCTACCAATATGAATCTTATTTGATAGATTTCATTAAGATATTTTAAATGGTGCAAAAAAAATTAAAAATTTATTTTTTATTTTTATTATATTTAAACTTGAAATTATCTTATTTTTGAAAAATAAGGTTTAAAAAGAAAGCTTAACGGCACGTAACTCTTTCTCTCCCATTTTCTTCTGTAGTTTCTCACTTCTAGACCTTTCTTTAGTAATTTCCTTCTTACTTTAGGCCCCGTTTGATAACGGGTTTGGGAGTTGGGATTGGAGTAATAATCCCATGGGATTATTAATACTTTGTTTGGTAACAAAAAAAGGTTCGGACTATTAGTCCGTTGGGATGTCGAATCCGGGGATTATGGGGTATTAGCAATACCCC
>BPLS01000504.1:100386-133975 GCA_019656275.1 Rhododendron kiyosumense | reverse complement strand
ATATATATATATATATATATAGAGAGAGAGAGAGAGAGAGAGAGAGAGAGAGAGAGAGAGAGAGAGAGATTTTTGCACTCCCTTTCATCCAAGTGCATTCCATTTTGTGTCTTTATTTATATAAAATTACTTTTCACACATTTTTCCATTCACAAATGACTAGGGTAATCATGTAATTTCACATGAATTCAAACCAAAAACAAAGGAGTGCATTTGTATGAAAGGGGATCGAGTGTGTAAATCAATTTCCCTTTTTTTTTATTGATCAAAAGAAAGAAATCTGATAAAAAGAACATGTGAAATGAAAGCTTTGATACGTGAAAAAGAAACATAGAAAAAAAGACAGTACTATATATTGTCTATAGTGGAACCGTAAAATTTAGTTGTCCCCACTATTACGTTTTAGGGGTGAGCAAAGAAATCGACGAACCGCAACTCCACGTACTCTAATGGCTAGCCATTAGTTTTTGTTGTACAGTACTTGGTCTATGTTTGGGTTTTTTTTTTTCTCTGATTTTCCCCCACACTATATAGACACAGAGCTTGACAAGGGATTCATTTTTAGGCAAACATGTGAAAGGAAGGTTAATTGGCTGTAGTGGGGACCGACTAGTTGTCCTCCGATAACTACAAACCGTGGACCAAAAAATGTGAGCCTGTGAAACAAAAATTTAGGACCGACTAGTTGTCCTCGGGTCATTATAGTAAGCAGGGCAGATTTTGGGGCTTTTTCTTATTTTCCTCACTACTTTAGTTTGCAGGGTATAGCAAGTCTGGTGAGGATGCTCTTACATGACTCGTCAAAGGCCTTTCTCCGTCAAAATAGCAAGCAAACTTTCGAGATTGCTCCTGCATCAGCCTCGTCTCCCCGGCCTTTCATATTAACTTTGAAACAGTCCCCATTTCTTCTAGCGGGTGACTGTTCACTCGTTTGATTTTTTTAATAATTTTCTGAATACTGTTCACTCGGTTTTTGCTTGCTTTATAAGATAGGGCATGTTTAATATTGTTCACTCAGTACAAAAGAATGGATATTTAATTGAGAAGAGAATGAGAGTAAAGAGTCTTATTCTGTGTAATTTTGAAAAAGTGACTAGTAAAAATAGAAAAGTGATTTTTGAGGATTAATTTGGTCGAGACTTTATTTTAAGTGATATTCTCAAGCCCATTCCATTTACTAAACAGGCTTTAAAACTCAACAAACCCAACCCAATGGTCCTAAGTACACATCTCAAATCCTTTGAATAACAATACGGGTTAGGCAGGGTAGCGGGCGTGCGTGCACCCCACCTAATAGTGTGCAATGTTTATGATCCGAATCATGAAGGGTAAATTGCCAATTCAACAATTGTCATCATCACTCCAAGTTCCACGAAGGTGGTGTTATATAACATTACCCTTTTTTCTCATTGTTAATCAAGCAAGCACAAATAGTATCTCACAAAGGTCTCTTAACTCCTTCATGAAACAAAGGCTCACTACATTATGAAATTCATACCTTCATCTACAAAGCCAGTGTTTTAAACAGCACCATCGACCGAGATATGTATTGCTATTGACAACGCAGCCATAGCTGAAATATCGCGGCCTTATTCACTAGTAAATATCTAAAACATGTCTAAAATTCAAATATGTAACTGCCGAAAAACCTTCATTTAGAGAGAAGACAAAGGAATGCACTTGTATGAAAGGGGATCAAGTGTATAAATCAATTCCCCTTTTTTTTTGGTAAAAAGAAAGGAATCTAATAAAAAGAACATATAAAAGAAAATTTCCGATACGTGAAAAAGAAACATGAAAAAGAAAGACAGTACTATATATTGTCTATAGTGGGACTGTAAAATTAGTTCTCCCCACTATTAGGGCCTACGGGTGACCAAAGAAATCGACGAACTGCAAATCCACTCTGATGGCTAGCCATTAGTTTTTGTTGTACAGTACTTGGTCTATGTTTGGTTATTTTTTTTCTCTGATTTCCCACCACACTATATAGACACAGAGCTTGACAAAGGACAAGATAGTGTTAACTAGTTGTAGTAGTTGCGAAGGTTTCTTTTCCCTTGGGTGAAGTTCGTTATTAAACTCTTGCTGGGGAAAGTCTATAACATGACTTTACTACGGGGTTTAGATTGGACCTCCCCGCAATGAACGACGTAGAAGGTGGATTGATTACTCAAAAGCAATCAAAATGCATGTAAACTAATTCAGACACCGGAGATAATAAAATAAACGAAAACTAGACCGAGGAAAAGACAGGTGTTGTAGCACAAAAATGTGTGATTTTTAGGCAAACATGTGAAAGGGAACAGTGGGGACCGACTAGTTGTACTCCGTTAACTACATACCGTGGACCAAAAAATGTGAGCCTGTGTAACAAAAAGGACAAAATCCATTTTGACCGCCGGTGATTATCGCTATATGCGAATATACCTTTCATGATTTAAAAGTGAGCACGTAATTTACCTGTGATTTCTAAAAAAGAGTCGAGTGCTTACACCGTTAACGGAAATGATGAAATGTCTAATATGCCCTTGTACATATATAAATGTATACACGGTTTGCCTTTCAAAAAAATTGAACAGAGAGAGAGAGCGAGAGGCATGTCTAGCTGGCCATGGAATATGGTGGCCTGGGATTACCCCCAGATTGAAGCTTCAAATGGGATAGAAGAAATTGAAAATGAAGAAGAATCGAAGAAGATGGGCATTCACCTCGTTGGCAATCGATTTCGGCGAGTCTGGCGTGGTAAGTTGAGGATTTGTGGGATGCTAAAGGTTCGCCGGAGACTATGGAGTTCGCCAAAAAAATTGGAAGAAACATGTGATGGTGTCGGTGGCTCAAGGTTTTTGGAGTTTAAAGGCCACGCACAGAGATAGAACTTAGAAGAGAGCACGGTTGAAGTATGGATGGAGGGGATTGCCGGTTTCAATGGAGGAGGAGGGCGATGGGGTAGAAGAAATGAGGAAGGGAAATGGAGAAGAGAGAGTGTGGGTTTTTTCGGGCAAAATTGTCCTAAATCTATATATTTCAATGCCTCATGCACTTATAACGTGCGTTTTTTACACTTGGGGTTAAAATAGACGGAAAATGATCTATCTGCTCATTTTTAGAAATCACAAGTAGGTTGTGTGCTCACTTTTAAATCATGAGGGAGTATCTGCATATAACGAAATGTGGTCTATTCCTTTTCACTGAACTTGGACATGGACTAGGTGTGGTCTATTCCTTTTTCATTTTGGGTGATGGGATGTGCTTTAATGTCTTATCTTGTTTTGGTCCTAGTAGACCCTTAGATGCTTTGGGCTACGCCCTTGCGATGTATTATCCAACTTTTTGTTGAATCCCCTTCTTTTTTTCTCGCTTTTTTAATAAAATTTCATTTTTGCCGATAAAAAAAATATCAAAGTTTTGTCAAACCCTGTGAATTGCATGAAAGTATGAAATCTGGGTCAAAGAGCTGTATAAGAGCATCATGATCAGGCTCAAGAAAATTTGAGTTAAATTAACCTCAAACTTTGGGTTCCTTTTCAAACCTTGGGTCATTATAGCAAGCAAGGCAAATTTTGGGGCTTTTTCTGATTTTCCTCACTACTTTAGTTTGCAGGGTATAGCAAGTCTAATCAGGATGTTCTTACGTGACTCGTCAAAGGCCTTTCTTAATCAAAGTAGCAAGCAAATTTGTTAATTTAAGATTAATTTGGTCCAAAATCAGCTGCGGCTGATAAGGATGATCTTATGCCTTGTAATTTAGCCCTTCCCTTCAGTCTATCCCTCTCTTGATAGTAGCTTTCTTTTTTTCTTAGTAGCTTTACTTCCTCTGGTAGCTTGGTTGTTAGAGCATGTACATTGGTTAGGTATATGAGGTATATTAAGGTAAAATAGAGAAGGAAACTCACAAAAGTCTGTTGCAGCAGCTTGGCAAAACAGGAGGGGGTAGATTGAAAGCAGGGCCCAAGAAAGCTACAAAATATACAGAGGCTGCAATAGGGAGGGTTGAAAATTACCTAGCTTAATGTACTATTCATAGCAATTTTGGCTCAAATTTTACCTAACTTGGTGTACATCCTCTTAGGTAACTGCTTCCTATCCTAGTAATCAGTGGCGGCTCCACTAAGATTTTAGGGGTTCAAGCGAATCTCTTGACTCAAAAAATGGACTAAAATTTCATATATTTTGCGGACAATTTGATATCTCCTTTCATATTCTCTGCGCTAAATCAATTATTCAAAGCTAGAGTAAGGGAAAAGTCACTCAAATTTGTGAGCAAGTAGACAATATAAGTCAACAAAACAAAATAAACTAAAACCATAAGTTTTCAACCAAAATAAATATCATAAATTTATAGTGTTCTATATGCAAATTTTTTTACATACATTTTTGTTACCAGTGAATTACATTCATAAAGCCGCCCGTACTAGGAACAGTCGATTTCTTGTTTCTTACTATTAGCTACTCCAGTTGGTAGTTCCTATCCCAGTTGCTACCCTTTCCTATCCTATCTATCTGAGTAGCAGACGATTGAGGTGTAGTTTCGCTAAGCTAAAATCCTTTTTGTCCTTGTTTGAAAAAAAAAAAATTGCAATTTGTTAGTTTTGCGCTAAACTTTTGTGGATTTTCGATTCGGCGAATCGAAAAAGTAAAAAAAAATTTACTTTTACCTAAATATTTTGAGAAATATCTACTTTTCAGCCAAAAAAGTAAAAGTGGTTATTTTCCAAAAAAATCTGGGTAAAAGTAACAAATTTCGCGTTTGTTAATTTTGCGCTAAACTTTTGTGGATAAATCAAAAAAGTAAAAAAAAAAAATACTTTTACCTAAATATTTTGAGCGAAATGGGGGATGGTGCTGTGCACTTCCGAGCCGTCAGATCGTGCATCCGACGGCTCGGACCTTATCTCGGTAATAAACGGCTCTTGATCATTGGTTGCCCAGATGAGATCCAAGTCGTCGGATGCACAATCCGACGGCTTGGAAGTACGTAGCACGATCATTGGTTTGCACCTCACTACATAGTACCAACCTAAGCCAAAAAAGTAAAAGTAGTTATTTCCCAAAATATCTGTGCAAAAGCAAAAAGATTTTTCGTTTTCTCAGGCAAGGGCCTGGCCTGTTTCAATTGAACAAAAACAAGGCACGGGCGGGCTTCAATCTTATTAGCTTGTTGGGCTGGGCCAACTTGGCACTTTGTTTATGCAATTCGTGGGCCCGAATTTGGACTTCAGACGGAGCTGTTATTTACATCTGACCCGACCCAAATTTTACAAGTTCCCTCGTAGTTACCTATAGTTTTCCAAATACTCCCTTCGTTTCAAAATGTTTATCCGGTCCACGAAACGAGAATTTGAAAAAAATAAAATTGTTCAAGAAAATTTCGAAAAAAATATAAACAATCTACTAGATATCAATGAGTTCTTTTAATTTGTGAAAAAGAATTGAATTTTCCCTTAAAGCAAATGTGTTATTTTAAAGTTCTTGTTTTGCAGATCGAACATATATTTTGGAAGGGGAAGAGTACGTAATACATAATAAGAAGATTTCATTTTAATTTTTATACTCTCACTTTTCTTTGGTGTACTTCTTTTGCAAACCTAGTGAGAGAGCTAGATGAGAGAACAAGACATAAAAATTAGGCGATGAATTCTTTTAATGGAAGTGTTTAGCCCATTTTGTGGCGTCACTGCAGTATTTTAATGCAGTTATCTTTAATCAATTAGGTCCAGGGCTGTTAAACGAACCAAACAACTCGAGCTTGGTTCGACTTTTGGCTTGTTCAACTCGTTTATAAAAAAATATAAGTCAAACTCAATCACGTTTTTTTTGTTTGTTTGTTTATGAATTCAAGCCAAACTTGAGCATATGAGTGTTTGGTTCGATAAGCTTGTGAACAAAGGAGTCATTCCGAAAGTAGTAAAAATTTAAGGGAAGATTAATAGACATCCCAAAATATGAGATGAAAATTTAGGACTACGTTAAATTCTATATAAATCTTCCATGGACCAATTCAAAGAGTTTATTGAGAAAATTTGAAGCTGCTATCACGTTCTTCTATCTAAGGTTTTATTGTTTTGAATTAGCCCATTTTAACTTCACAAGCTTAGCTCGTACTTGCAAGCTTGAGATTGAATTGCATATTTCACGAGTCAAACCAAGTTTATCACGAACACAAAACTTTAAGCTCGAGTCCAGCTTGAACAATTAGTCTCAAAAAGTTTTCAAGCTCGAACCAAGCTTGAACGCATATAATATGGAGTCAAGCCAAGCGTAAATAATATTGTGCTTGGCTTGTTTAGCTCGATTAACACCCATACGTTCAGTTTTATGGAAAGAATGAGGAAATCAATTTTTGGACTTTTAGCTACCAGAAAAGTTATAGGACCCATAGTTTCAACTTTCCCATTGAGAAATATTTTCCAGTAAAAATAGGTCTTATCAAAAAGGAAGAAATTATTATTTTCCCACAAGATATCTTGCCAAGTGAATGCATACAGGAAAATAAATTTTATTTTTTCTCTACTTCACTTTTACTAAAAAATAAAATTTTCACACAACAATCCCACAAATGACCGATCAAAAAATAAAAAAGCAATCCCAACAAATGAATGGAGCTTCAACAACTTCTCCATGGCAAGCTGACCCCACCTCTCTCTCCATACTGTCGCCACTGACTTGAAAATGATCCAAAAGGAGGATCAACCAATTCATTGAATTCGAACTTACAACCTACATTTTATCAAAATCATATCACAAGCAGATTCGTTTAATTTTACGCTTTTAGATTCAGTGCATCAAAGAAAAATGATTAATTAAAATACTAATGTAAATTTAATAAAAATTCAGATAAGACAACGCTAAAGTATTTTAAATAATACCGTAAACTACAAAAATTATCAGGGTATGAAAATGAAATGTGGTGAAAATTTACTTGTACTACTGTATAACATTTCCCAAATGAGAGAAACTATTACTGTAGTACTCCTTCACGGCTTGTTCTTTATAATAATAATCAATCGCAATCATTTAAAAGTGTTTTGAACTGTTCGGATTTTAATGAATATTTTTTTAGAAAAGTTGAACTCTTCTCGAAAAAAGTTCTTTTAGAATTCTGATCGTCTAAAACACTTTTGGACGATCGAGATTGATTCCGTAAACAACTGTTCACGGCTCCGCGGTTCAATGAAACGAAAATCTATAGTACTATACCTGAATCGTACATGCAGATGCAGGCATATGATTACAAGCAGTAGGTGACACGTCACGTGGCAATTGTTCACGCATGAAGTTCTTTGGATTCAGATTCCCTGTGCCTGTGGGCATGGTTGTGTCTTCATCATTCCACCATTTTAACCAACAAATATATTCCCCTTTTCTCTTCAGTTGCTCTCTCTGTTGTTTTCTCTTCTTTTTTGCTCAATCTTTTCAGGTATTGTGCTGTCCTGGGCTCTACCCAAAGTAGCAGAAAGGGCTTGTCTTTTTGCCAACTTTACTCTTCCCAATTATCAATAGTTGTCTCCTTTTTTCCTTTCTTCTCTTCTTTTGTACTAGTACTTTTGTTTCGATCCATCCGGGTGTGTTCGGGTCAATTTACGCGCACCTTGACTATTCTCTTCTCCGGTCCGGTCAAAGACAGGTCGGTTGTCCACGTCGGCACTAAGAGATTTACAAGCGATTTCTATCTTGGGCTTGACCGCAAGATTTGAGTTTGAAACTTGACAATCCTCTCGAGTTTAGACCGCAAGAGAAAAAATCTTTTGCATGTGAAATCCTCTAATCCCAGCGTAGATGGTCTATCTTTGGCCGGACTGAGAAGGGAAAAATAGTCGAGATAAGCGTAATCAGGCTCGAACACCCCTGGCCGTTGAACCCAAAAAAAGAAGAAGGTATCTCCTTTAGTCCTTTTTATTCGTTCACCTTATGATCCTAACAAATACTCCGTCCGTTATCAACAATGGAGTATAACAAAACTGTAACCCACTAGGCCAAGCTTGGCTCATGGCCTAAGGAATTTCAATACAATTTTTTGAATTGCACCAACAAAAATTCTAAAAACTTAAGATATTTTATCATGTTGCTCACGCTAACAATAAAGTTATTCCATTTTAATACTTTGACCACACTAACAAGAAATTTGTCAACATAACTTTTTGTCAACTTTTTTGCTCACATACCCTTCAACTTCTTTTTTTTTTTTTTTCAACAGCAAAGAAATTTTATTAATTTTTGAAAAAAGATTGCAAAGACTACAGGTAACAAGGTCCATCAATAACTTATTCATTAGTGGAAATAACTTAACATTTCTCGGTACCAGAAACGCCTAACAACTTTTCAACAACTTCTTTGTCTACAAGTTTTTCATTAGTGAAAACACCCAATGAAAAAGAAACATTGCCAAGTAGTCGATAAAATAATGGACGTCCGCGTATGATGTTTATTAAAACCAATCTCATAGATCTTTTCGCTAGTTAGCAATGTAAAATACATGATTGCCGGCATCTCTTCAAGAGAATTCATGTGGCTCGCTTCACATCAATTTGCAAATTTATAATGAGAATTAAACTACTTCTGCCTACGGTCAAAATTATGAGTTTTTCACCACCGTCGTTATGGGTCTCGCAGTGTGTTTGTGGCTTTTAATTTCCGCTCCTTTTTTTAAGGGAATGATTACATTCGGCCATTGTAATTTGTATAGGTGAAGGTGCAATTTATCAGGGTATCGTCTGATGGTGCCACAACGCACTTTTCACATCACATATTTGTGCAATCCATGCACTTAATACTGAGCTTTACAAAAACGTGTGAGCCCCAAGACCAAGGAATAATTTTTCCAATTTATTCATAATTGTACAATGGGGGCTCGTTTGGATGGAGTATTAGTTTTTCTCCCTCCTAAGACTGTGGGCCTAGGTTTATCACCTGGTTTCGCAACCCAAAAACGCAAAGGTATTAGGTTTTCCCGCTCTTCTCTTGTACCGGCTGATACCCCTTATGGGGGGATTTTTATGGGTGAGTTATGAGGTGTTATTAGTTAATAGCCTTGGGTAATGCTGAAATAATATCCTCTCCTTCCCCATTTTAACTACAAAGCGCTCCCTCCGTCCTAATATACTTGTCTCAATTCTATTATAACTGGATAAAAAAATTAGTTATATCTTTAAATTGGTAATGAATTTTATATCCAATATGAATCTTGTTTGATAGATCTCGATTTGTTCTATAATACAATGTTTTCAAAATCAGCTTAAACATTATAAATTATAAAATATAATTAATTGAAAAGTAGCATGAACTCCCAAAAGTAACAATTAAATTGGGACGGAGGTAGTAACATTTTTCCTATTTTATCCCTCATCCAAATCACGTACTATTTTATCCCCTCATTTTTAATATCTCATCCAAATCAACTACTATTTAATCCCTCATTCACAAATATCAAATCAATGCGAGTCATTCCTTATTAACCAATACTCATACTATTTTATCTTCCCTTCATAAATAATACCATCAATCCTTATTCCGCATTCAAACGAGCCCTAGGAGTATACCCAATGAGGGTTGTCTCCATTGGGTAGGGGGCCGGTTTGCTCCCACCTTAGTGGTATGAGTTCAATTCTTGAGGGCAGGCAAACTAATTGGGAGGTAAAAGTCTATGCGGGTAGCCTAGTGAGCATGCCCACTAATCCCTTTTCCTAGTTGTTTCCAACTGCTTTTTGTGAGGAGTAGTTCTATATGGTCGGTCCTAAGTGAATTAGTCTTAACCCGTTTAGGTTGAAAAAAAATTAGTAAGAGTGTAATTTTGCACTTGTCAATCACCATTGTAAAACGTCATTCATATATTTAGGTGGATAGTCAAATCAGAGTCCATTCTTTCTAATTCAACCAAACCCAAACTTTAAACTAACCAGGTCCCATAATCCCCATGAGAAAATCTTCATAATCCCCGTGAGAAAATCTTCTTTATTGAACGTCCTATAAAGAAGATTTACGGCGCTAAATTGCGCGCATCTAAAAGTATTTTTGACGGTCTAAATTCAGAACCAATTACGACCGGTAACAATTATTTTTAACTAGTCAAAATTAAAATCACGTCTCAGCCATTAATAACTCAAATGAACAGCTGAAATTGCGTAAAACCGTGAATAAAGTTTCTCTTATTCCCCATACATTGCTTTTAACTTTGTTTACGTAGCAGACAACGACTTGGTTCGTGTCAAATGCCAATTCCTTCTTCGATCTCACCTTTCATCTCACATCACATGTCATGGGGACAAGAAATTTTGTAAGTGGTCCTGAATCTAAAATCTCCTCCGACAAAATGGAAGAGAAGCCGGTCCTTTTTGTTGAGAAGATTTTCTTTTTGATCCTCCTCGTTGATATAGAGATTTAATTTCACGTTATTTGATGCAATTGTCTCATCCCCATCTCCTATTGGGTCGCTTGGGTGCGGGGAGTTCGAATAACGTGTACTAAAACTGCCTCTGCATTTTTGTTTGTGTGGAATTTCGAGCTTAAAATTGCACGAAAGCGCTTCGATTAGTAGGAGTTTTTCTGTGCAATTTTATAATTTAAATTGCACGAAAATAAAGATACAATGGCAAATTGGTACAAATGAGCCGGTGTCAGAGAGACTGTGTCAGGTTGCTGTGATATTTAAATGAGTCTCATATTGTAAATGCCTCTAAACAGTTATCACCATATTTGTAGAAAAAACTAGACTTTCATCACCCAATCCTATTATCATATAACAAGTTAATTGGCACCTTACAACAATAATTTAGTCTTATAAGTTATATTCAACAAAATTAATTATCTAATAATATACACAAGAACGGGAGATTCAGAGTTAAACTTGTGTCTCTTTGAGCAAAATGTATTCTAAAAATTAAGTAAATTCCAATATTATGGAGTACTTGATTATATATACAACTTCTTGTATGTTTAAACAAATTAGAAGTTTGAATATTTAAGTTTAAATATTTTTTAGCAACAAAATGATAAATTAACTAACTCGTGCACCGCATGGAGACCAGTATTTCTGGCTTTTAACTGTTTGTTACGACATGGTTATGGTATCTAGAAGGCCTCAGTAAAATTCTACAATTTAATACACGTACTACGCATATCTATAAAACTTTTCAAATATATATTTCTCTCACGTATTCCAATATAATTTTTTCATTTAAGCCAGTGGCTTTAGTTAAAATTTTCTTATTTTTTAAATACAGAAGACCATTATTGTGACCATATACGAACGACAAAGGCAAACTATATTTATGTGTCTGTGTGTATAATAATGGAAACAAATACTAAAAGTTTTGCAAATATTCTCCGCAGTGGAGAGAATCTTGTTTGGCCTTCTCAATTGAGCTTTCTCTCAACTTCGTCGGGTTTGGCCAAGTGATTGTGAAAAAGCAATAAGTTTTTCTCTATGAAGTTACATGTTTCATATTCACGGAAGCCAAACATTTCAAACTTTGGGGTCACTGGCGATTATGCCCGGTCATTAATTACTTTTAAAGCCTAAAATTAGTCGAGGTGCGTGCAAGCTGGCACGAAAATACAGTTATAAAAATAAAAATAAAAAAACTGAGTTTTTCTCTCTCCCTTTTTCTGATGTTTTTGCTTTCGCTTTCTCTCCTTTCCTTTTCTCCCTGATGCGGTTTGGTCTTTCCCTTCCTCATTGAGAGTGACGATTCTTTTCCATTTGCAATATAGGATCAATTTCAATTTTACCACTTGAACTATCACATTTTTTAGTTTTGTGTCCCCAAAGTATTAATTTGACCCATCACATCCCTGAAGCTTTTTTCTCCACATCCATGGAGTTGGGTCAATTGTATCGATCCAGCATGTTTTTCAATTATGATTCAAACAGAAATCCTCTATTTTACTTTATTGGCTAAAATTAAGAACTTTAGGGACATCAAAAGCAAAATTAATAGTCAAGGGACTAAAAGTAAATAAACTTGTGATAGTCTAGGGAAGAAAAGTGAAATTAACCCTTGCAATATGGGATACCTCACTTTCTCTCTCCAATATAGTTCGGGAGTACCGTCATATGATCCTCCAAACCATTCCACAATCAAACGTTTTCATATAAGTTCATGACTAAAGTCTATGAACACCAAATAAGTTTGTGTTCTACAGAGGTTCGGAAAATTATATAACGGTGCTCTTGGACCATTGAATAATTAGTCATGACCATCCCTGCGAGTGTAAAGAGTGTTTCCTCTGTCCATCAAAAGACTATAAAACTGCTGGCTCAAAAGCCCTCAGCTTTTATTTCTTTGTCTGCCATTAATTTCCCATAAATATTGTACACTTTCACTCGTGGCGAAACCCACTCCCTACTCCCCACTCCTTCTCTCTCCTTCCCTTCCTCTCTCTCTACCCTCGCCGGCGATTAGGTCTCCTGTCTTTATTGAATCTGTACCGCCGTTCTACACATCTTCTAAGCTCCACCTTCCCACACACCTATGAGAAAGTGAGCAACGGGTAGATTTCTTCTTTATTCTCTCCTGGGTATTTCTTTGTACGTCCCATTAAATACCCTGCCTAGCACTATTTGGGTTGTTCTTGAAATAAACAACTTCAAACTGAGGGAAAAACCCAGTTTTTCTTACATTAACTGGGAAACCCCACCTGGGTTTTTCAGATTCTCCCATTTCCTCATCTGGGTTTTTTTGTTTCTCCCGTTTTCTTATCTGGGTTTTGTGGTTCACCCCATTTTCTCGCCTGGTTTTCCTCAGACCTCCAAAACCCTCATTCCAAACCCTTGAAACCCCTGAAAAAAGAAAAACAAGCAAGAAAAATGATCAAACTCGTGGACCTGTACCATGTCCTCACAGCAGTTGTTCCACTGTACGTGGCCATGATTTTGGCCTATGGGTCAGTGAAATGGTGGAAAATCTTTACCCCTGACCAGTGCTCAGGCATCAATCGCTTCGTGGCCCTATTTGCAGTCCCTCTCCTTTCCTTCCACTTCATCTCCACAAACGACCCTTACGCCATGAACCTCAGGTTCATAGCTGCTGACTCCCTCCAGAAAATCATAGTCCTTGTTGTTCTATCATTCTGGTCAAGGTTCAGCTCCAGAGGCTCTCTTGAGTGGTCCATCACTCTATTCTCTCTGTCCACGCTGCCAAACACTCTTGTGATGGGCATACCTCTGTTGAAAGGCATGTATGGCGACGCCTCAGGAACTCTCATGGTCCAAATAGTTGTCCTACAATGCATCATTTGGTATACTCTGATGTTATTCTTGTTTGAGTATAGAGGAGCTAGGCTTCTCATTGCTGAGCAGTTCCCAGATACTGCTGGCTCTATCATCTCTTTCAGGGTTGACTCTGATATCCTGTCTTTAGATGGTAAAGAGCCTTTGCAGACTGAGGCTGAGGTTGGGGAAGATGGTAAACTCCATGTCACTGTGAGGAAATCCACTAGTTCTAGGTCTGAAATCTTCTCTAGGAGGTCTCATGGGCCTAACTCTGGTGTCTCATTGACTCCACGGCCATCAAACTTGACAAATGCAGAGATTTACTCTCTGCAGTCATCAAGGAACCCTACTCCAAGGGGTTCTAGTTTTAACCACACTGATTTCTACTCAATGGTGAATGGGAAGAATGCTAGTAATGTGAGTCCTAGGCAATCCAATTTTGGGAACTTGGCTTTTGATGAAGAGAGTGGTGGAGGTGGTGGGGGTTTTGGGAATCATTCAAGGGCTAACGGGGTTGCGTACGGACAGGGGGCTACAGGGTACCCTGCACCGGCGAGTGCCGGGATTTTCTCTCCGGTGTCGGGACCGGGAGCGAAGAAGAAGGCAAATGGGGCCGAGGGGGGAAAAGATCTTCACATGTTTGTTTGGAGCTCGAGCGCTTCGCCGGTGTCGGAGGGAGGAATTCATGTGTTCAGAGGCGGTGAGTATGGGAATGAGCTTGGCGGTGGTGTAACACACCCTAAAGGTTTGAACGCTTGAAACTTTGACTCTGTTAACTCATGTGCTTTGTTTGTTTTGGATGCTTCCTCTGATAGATTGTTTTTTTCCCCACTTGTTTTGTTGGTTACCTATGATTGTCCCTTGATTTCCTATATAATCTTGGAAGTTATCCTATTTTTGATGCAATTAAATTTGTCTTGTTGAATCTGTTGTTGGACTTGTGCTTATCTGTGACCCTATTTGCATGTTAAGTATAGATTGTTTTTGTTGGATTTTGGTTGTTATGTCGTTTTCCTTATTTGTTTGTGGGCATGTATGGGCTTCTTGTTCTTGCTTTTCATTGCACATTTCCTGAATTTCTGGTAGTATTTGTCTCCTACTTTAACATCCATTCGTTTAAAGTTATAGTATTAGTTAGTGATCCAATCTATCTTAATGATATAGATTATGATGAATACCGTCGAGACGAGTTTAGTTTCGGAAATCGAACAGGTGTGAATGGGACTGACCGTGAAGGACCGGTGCTCTCTAAGCTGGGTTCAAGCTCCACGGCTGAGCTCCACCCCAAGATTGGTGATCAAGGGGATTCGAAGCCGACTGCAATGCCACCTGCTAGTGTTATGACCAGACTTATTCTGATAATGGTGTGGAGGAAGCTCATTAGGAATCCAAACACTTATTCCAGCCTCATTGGTCTAACCTGGTCATTAGTCTCATTCAAGTATGCAAAATCCAACCATCACTTATATTTGGTAACCATCAGACTGTGATTGGATCTTTGATCTGTGGCATTGAAAGAACGGAAGGGAAACGATAAGAGAAATTTAGATGTGTACTATGTGTATACATTTTCCCCTTTTTTGCAATTTCCGCAATGTTACCTTAATCACAGATCCAATCACAGCCTCTTTTCCTCTTTTTGATCGGAATCATAGCCTTATTGTTTTTGGCCTCTGACTATTGCTTGTGATCTTTGTAGATGGGGGGTAACAATGCCTGCCATAGTAGCCAAATCCATATCCATTTTGTCTGATGCAGGTCTTGGAATGGCCATGTTTAGTCTTGGTAAGTTAATTAGTAAAATCCCATTTCAATACGATTTCATAAATCTCCAGTGGAGAAGTTGTTGCTCCTCTTTACAGTGTGGATATTAATGTTTACATCGAAATGCAGGTTTGTTCATGGCTTTACAGCCCAGAATCATTGCTTGTGGGAACACGATCGCCACCTTTGCCATGGCTGTTCGATTCCTCACTGGTCCAGCTGTCATGGCTGCCGCTTCAATTGCTGTTGGACTACGCGGAACACTATTGCACATTGCAATTGTGCAGGTTAGGAATCGAAAATTCAGAATGCTATCTGATCGATTTGCCTACTTTTGGAACTCAGAATTTTGATGTCACCAATGTTGTTTTCAAATTTTCAGGCAGCTCTTCCACAGGGAATTGTCCCTTTTGTGTTTGCCAAGGAATACAATGTTCATCCTGACATACTAAGCACTGGGTTCACACTCAAACCTTTCCTACCTTTTCTTCCATATATCTGTCAAGCAATAGTAAATACATTCATTCCAATGCATGCCTCAGTTATATTATATGCATCTGTTATTTCTCTCTTTCATGTAAGCATTGCTAGCTTTGATGCATGGTTTAGCTTCGTAAGAGTGAGTTGCGGCATGCCACCAATGTGAAAATCTCAGCAGTTAATTTTTTTTTTCTTGGTCAAAGAATCTTAAGCTGTTATTGAATCTTCAGATTTGTGGAGGAAAAAAGGAAAAAGATTTAAGAGGAAGTCTACTAACACAACACTTAATACTATAAGAATTGGTACAACATGATGACGGGGCACTGAATGATTGTTGCAGTTGGGTGGGAATTTTTTTCAATGATCAATCATGTCTTGCTACAGTTGTTCAAATTGTTACATGTGCGCGCACACACGTGAACACACACAACGGCTCTAAACGTCGAGTGTTCGCCCTTGGTCTACACAGATCAGGGACCCAGCCAACGCACATGTTGTTGTGCTACTAGACTTGCTCTCAAAGGTCGAACTAATATCTATGTAAGTTCAAGAAAGAAGATCAAATTTCTCACCAAAAAGAATAACCAAATCAAGATCCAACAAGCATTTTATATCTGCATTTAAATGCATTGTACCATGCATGCGTGTAGATTACTCAACAGGAAGACCACATTGATGATAGCTGGTCTTTAATACTATGATCTGGTTTTTTGACTGGCAGGGTCATTTTCGGGATGTTAATAGCTCTTCCAATCACTCTGGTTTACTACATCTTGCTGGGGCTCTGAAGGTGATGAAAAAGGAAGAGTAATTTAAAGAAAGCTGGGGGACTAGGCTTTGTAATAGTTCATAAAATAGGTAGATCTGACCCTCTCGGAACTGGGTTTTTTGGGGTTCTAACTTTTTAGGTGATAGAGAGAGAGAAAGAAGAGGGAGAAAAAGCTGGAGACAGGCCTCTTTACACAAGGTTGATGATAGAGAGAGAGAGAGAGAGAGAGAGATGAATTCAGAAAATATGTTTTATTATCATTACAACTGGTAGCTTTTTGGAGCTTTTTTTTGATGTCTTTTTCTAGTTGCTTAAATGAGACCTTGTGATGCTGCCCTTCTCCTGCTCTTGGTTCTCTAGTTAATGAAGAAAGTGGATCTTGTTTGTAGCTGGTAATGTTCCCACTACTTTTTGTTTCTCCTTTTTGCTTTTTGAAAAGGTCAGATTTTTCTATTGCCAGGCCTAACTGGAATCTCTATGTGCACAGAAAATGACTTGTGGGAACACATGCTTGTGAAAAGGAGGGGAAAAAGGAGGGCCACCAAACAGTCCCTGTTGGGCTTTTTTTAAAATCTGATTTCAGTCCCTTTTTCTTTGTGGTCTTAAAAATTTGATATTCACACTTTTTTTTTTTGGTTATCTTCACCTTTTTCTTTTTCTTTTTAATTTTAGCATTGAAAGTGTAATTTTTTTTGGTAAAAGATAAAAAATGAAAGTGTGGATAACAAAAAAAAGGGGTGTAAATATCAATTTCTCTCTTAAATATTTAGATTCTCAAAGGAAAAAAAAATCTTGAAATCAAGGGAGTAATAGCATATATGGGGGCAGCACTAGCACGCTAGTTCCAGAAGATCTTGCTAGGAACTGGCTGTCCCCACTGGGTTCTTTTTTGAGTAAATCTCATCGATACCCCGTAAGGTTTGCTTTAATGACAAATACTCTCTCGCTTTAATGACAAATACTCTCTCACGCTTGAGAAATGATTATAACTCCCTTTTGTTGCAATGTTTATTTAACTGACACTCAAACAATAGTTTTCTTTGGCCAAACACGTAATAGAATTAGTCAAAAGTGTCATATGTATTGTAAGAGAATAATTTGTCTCGCAAAGTAAAAAATAAGAATTTTAGCGGAACATGGCTTGATAAGTTCACTCTTTAAAAAAAAGAAAGAATAAATAATAAAATAACTCTCAATTTACATTTTTGACAAAAAAGATGTTCTTTCGAGTAGTAAAAAGATAGATATTTATCAATTGATTTTATCTTTTTTGATCAAAATACTCCTCCAATGGGAAAAAAAGAGTCCTTTTGGTTCAAAATAAGTGAGAGTTGATAGTTTTGTTTATTATTTTCTATTCCTGCAAAGGGTGAATAGTTTGATATAAGTCATTTCTGTTTTTTTTCATCACGTGTTTGAACAGACAATTGTCGATATGAGGTATTGATGAAACACATAGAAACCATAGGAAGAGATTGATTCTTATTTCTCATACTTGAAGGATAGCTCTCATTAAAGCAAGCCCTCACGATTGTCACTGAAATTGTGGTTGAGGAGCAGTAGGGTCTACTCTGGTTTTGTTTTGCTTCAATATATGGTGGTTGCCTTTGAAAATAAAGAAAAATTGTGGTGGTTGTTAACTTGACATTTCTTCCGGATCAAAACAACTTGGCATTTCTTGTTGGTAGGCTGGAGTATTCTCAGGTTTTGGCTGTCGGCTCTCATTTCATTACTTGTCTACTAGTAATAAGTTTGTTTGGAGAAATTTTTGGGTGTCGGGTACCACGTGGCCGTGTTTACGTAGTGTCCGAGCAGTCCATCCGGACCGTCCAAAAGTGTGTTGGACGGTCTATATTGAAACCCTTTCTCTTCTCATTCCACAACTCTCTCTCCAAATTCGAGCCGTCCAAAATCGAAATGGACGATCCGGATGCGCTGCTAGGGCACCATGTAGTGCCCACTCGGCACCCAAAAATTTCTCAATTTGTCAGAGCATCTGCAACAGTCCCTAGCCATTTTGCCAAGTGAAATATGCCAAATTCTGCTTTGGCTAGTCACCAAATGATTGAGGAACCCAACAAATCTAGCCATTTAGTAAAATTATGGTTTACAAAGAGATCCAAAATCCCCAATTTCACGTGGACGATGGAGATCACCGCTGACGACGGAGATCATCACCGATGACGGAGATTATCACGACGGAAATTAACACATCAGTGATTACCATGAACGAAGGAGACGATGGGAAAGTAGAGGCGATGACTTTGAGCTATTCATGATCGGAGGGAATCAAAGAGTTGCTCATGATTGGAGTTGATCATCACTGTTATGGAAAGGTAGCTAGAGATGTTCACGACTGAAGTTGTTCACGATTGGAGATGACACCACTGACGAGGTAGAGAGGTAGAGATCTGATGATATGATCATTGACGTCGTTGTTCCGCAACTTGAGAGAGAGAGAGAG
This sequence comes from Rhododendron kiyosumense, assembly GCA_019656275.1. NCBI lineage: Eukaryota > Viridiplantae > Streptophyta > Magnoliopsida > Ericales > Ericaceae > Rhododendron > Rhododendron kiyosumense. Next base: position 115,288 of record BPLS01000504.1, on the reverse strand, counting down.
AGAGAGAGAGAGAGAGAGAGAGAGAGGAGGCTACAGAAACTCGCCAGCCCTAGCAAGTTACTGTAGTGGAGGAGAAAGTGGCGAGGAGGGAGGCTAGTCTGCTGGGTCAGGTTCTTGAGGGTTTTTTCTCTGCAAAACCACGTTTTGGTGGGATGTGGTGGGATGGCGAGACTGTTGCGGATGCTCTTACGCACGCTATAAAAAACAACGTGCTAAAGACACAAATATCCGGCTCATAACCAAACACAAATGTGTTACGTATCACTCGATGAACATGAGATTCACTCATATCTGACAACTTCGGACATATTTGTGTCCAGAAAATTGTTGTTGTAGCAATATTGTATCAAAAGTTTCACATTTTTGGTCTCGTTCTGATATCCTTCCCTCTTTTTTATTTTTTAATGTTATCATTCCATATTTGATTATTGTCTTATTGTTTACAGACAGACCAAGGCATTGCTTAATTATTTTCTTGTTGGTAACCAAAAAACTGTCGAGATTGACCAGATAAAAGAAAACAAATGAGACAAAATAGTATATAACAACTTATCAAAAAAATAGTATGTAACAAATAATAACCAAAATCACGTCCAGAGAATCCCAACGTCGGATTTACTCAGTTGCAATCTTATAGTATCACTTCTTTTACGGGGAGTCCGCATGAACATGTTTATAGAGTTTAATGGCATTGGGACACTCCTGTTTGGTTTGAATTTTGAGGGAGGTTTTCAAGAGTAATGAGTGGAGAGAGAGAGAGATATTTTATTAGAGACCATGCACAGGGATTTTGAGACCCCAAAACGAACCTAGGAAGATGTGTATAAAAAACCCTAGAAAAACCAATGGTTCAGAAAATTCTACAAGGTATTTACTTGTGACGCATAATCACCGTTAAACTTTGATCTTACTATAGAATTTTCAAAACAAACGTAGCGTTTGTTTGTTATAACAAACACTACAAGTTGTACAACAAACTCTACAAGTTGAACAGTTCGTATCGCAATAGTGAGCTTTTGGTTGACCACACCGAGGTGCACTACATTGCCGTGGTGTATTAGCGCGCTACAGATACCCCCTTGTTGTACCCATCGTGCTTAATTCTCGACAATTCTGGAATTTTGCAGTCCGGCTAATTTGGCCCGCTACCGGTTTCATCCAATAACCCAAGGCGTTTAACTTGTGATCCAATCGTATTGTACATTAGTCAAAAGTACTAAATTTAAGTTGATCCGACATCGGTCACAACCCTATTTAACCTAGTTGCAATTGCCTTTAAAAACACGATCATATCTATTGTTGGGACCATTGGGACCACTTCACCGCACTCTGTCCAATCTTACAATAACTTCGAGACTAGAGTAAGGAAATTATGTTCAAATCTTTGAAGATCGTTGAAGTTGATGATGATATATAGGAGTAGTTGACTGCTAATATGCCCGTTTGGAATTACTCCAAATTAGGTGCATTATTGTCTTTCCCGTTGTCCTCTTTAATACGGAGTATTTTACTAGTTTTGCATCAAACTTTAAATTAACAAAAGTGTGTAATTAAGTGGTATGTAAAACGATAATTCTCTCACATTCATGTGGGTCGTACACAAGTGGGACCCACGTAGGTGTGAGATTTCATGAATCTTTTTATTTTTTTCCTAAAATTTTTACTTCAGTTCATGTTTTTATATTTATTTATTTTTCTCATTGAAACAAGTGTTGAATACCAAATTGTTTGACCCAAAAAATGTATAAAACCATCATTGCCTCAAAATTCAAATGTAATTTAGGCAAAAACCATCTAAAAATATGATACTGATTACCAATATATTTTGCGCTAGTTCCCTTTTCTTTTTCTTTTTTTACAAGCGATAGTAGAGAGTATAAGTATTAAAATTAAATGGAACTGAAAACAAGTTCCCAATCACTATAAGCTCAATCCAATTAATAGCCCTAGTAAGCAAAAAAATATTAATCCAAACAAGTGCAAGAGAGATGACGCTCACATGTAGGTGAGCATGCAGATTTGAACTCTCAACCTCTCAGGAAGATGCAGAGAAGTACTGGCTAACAGTTGGTTTTTGCGCTAGTTCCCTTATTTCACATCTTATCGTAGTAAATGTTCTTCAATTCGTAGATATTTAAGAGCATACATTGATCTCCGAGGGAGCAAAAAAAAAAAACCAAAATCAAATTTTAGTTGAAGATCAGTCATGGCAACAAAAGGCTAAACTCCAAGGGAGGTAGTAAACTACTAGTATAACGTTTTGGTATAATTTTCTCTTTCTTCAAATTTGAAGGGTAAGATAATGCCTTTTCAAATTGTCATCTCATTAAATCGAGTAATGATTGATAATCAACTAAATTAATTACTGAGTAATTCTCTACAAAATGGGTTCCTTATATCAAAGAAAATGAGAAACTAAGCTTGTCAAGTTGGTTGTCTCATTTAATTCTCTCCCCGGTGGTGACCAGCCTGAGTTCAAGTCTCACGGGGAACAAGTTTGGGGGATCAGGGCTATGAATGACCTCTAAATCATCTATTGACTAACATACTAACACCTTGCTGATGTATACCGTATGACAAAAAAAAATCAAACAAAATAGTGCGTAGTAATAGAAAACCTTAAGTTTGAATTGTCCTTTGGGATTCACTTGTTGTAAGTGACTTTTCAACTTATCACATGTGCCATCGATTTGATGTAAAGTTCTACTATCTACCTTAGAAATACTCCACGACCTATCATTTTTGAAAAATTAATGGACCACATAGATAAATTTAAGAAAGTGTAGGAGTATTATTGTACTATATATATAGCAGTTCTAATGTAAAGTAGAGGCAACTACCAAGTAGGTTTACTCGATCGTTTAAAAGGGTGTCAATTGCACCCCTATATAAGACAAGTTGAAGACAAAGATCTGGGGTAATTTACGACTATAATTGTGAGCTACCTCTCCTAGCCAAAGAATGGGCCACCGGCTTATTTCACAAAAGAAAATTCACACCGATTAAAATACCAAACACTTATAGCAGCTAGGCCGACATTAAACCAATTTATCTCGATTCGTCATTGGACTGCCACCTTCCTTAGTCGGGGAACCATCACCATCACCTCAATCACTATCGGAATCTAAACGGGTGCTTCAGTGGTGAAGGAGAACCCGAGAGAAAGGAAAATAGGGGGACAACACGAAGAAACTTTCAGATATATTTGAGATCAAGAGAGTAAGCTTTCGTTGAAAATGAGGTTATTTTGATTCGCTAGAAACACATGCTACAATTTTCTTCTCTTCTAGAAAAGTGTGTACGTACCTAACAAGGTTTGGTGAAAGCCATAATAAACGAATTATTCCTGTCATCCTTTCGATTTTTTAAAACTTTATCCGCATTTTTAGGTATAGTAGGGGTCTTTCATGATGCTGCCAAGCACCCCCGGTGTCAAGCAGCATTCGGCTGTTTATCTCGGCACGAATAGCTCGGATTGAATCTGAATGCATACAGGTTTGAATCGTCTATTGCTCAATTAAGATCCGAACCATCGATGAATGACCGAATCAACCACTCAGCACCGGCTTGGTAGCATCCCCATTCCAGGTCTTCATATGCGACAATTATATTGTTCATATGATATCAATTATGTTTTTCATTCACGGTGAACAAAAGATCGAGTTGTTGATGATAGGGATTTTATAATAACTAAAAAGTTTTATTATTTTAGTAACACCAATCTTAATCACAGCAGACAAGTGCTTATGGTTTTCTAACTTTTAATTTTTGCTTTTCTCATTAACATTTTCCCATTGAAATCCACAAACTTTCCGTACCCATCAAAATAAAAAAAGAAAGTGGGCTTAGTGAATGAAATGATTATATAAAACCAGCTTTATTTGTTTTCCATGACTATTTTTTGGGGACAAAATTATAGGCATCAGATATGCAATAGTATGGTACCACTATAGGTGTTCATTAGATCATCCTCTCAAGTGATGATTCACGTGAAATCAAAAAATTAAGAACCACCCGCATCATGTTTTCACTTGACTATCCGAGCTATTTCATTCTATACGCTTGATGTTTTCACTTGACCATCCGAACTGCTCATTCGATAAGCCTGATATTCAGTGCGATGCCAAAATAAGGTGTTTTTGGTGTTTTGGTTTGAGGTAGGGGTTGTTGGTGCAGGTTTTGTGTAGGCAAAGATCTGTAGTTAGGGTTTAGGCTCTTTTTTTGGGCTTTGGTTTTCCTTGGCTATATGTTGATTGATCTCTTGTCATCCTTGTAGCCTCTTGGTGCTCGGGTGAGATATTATGTCGTGCTCTTGCTGCATTTAATATATGTATCCATTACATTCGATGAATAGAATCGTTTTTATTCATTAAAAAAAAAGAAGAAGAAACAACCATCACGTTTTTATTTTACTATCTGAACCGTTCATTATGTGAGCCTCAAAGTGTGCATCATCTATACGTACAAAAATCAAATTAACTATCAGTATGCAGTTGCTATACAAGAGAAATAGATAATCTGACTTTGCATTTCTTTTGTGACAGTACGATTTGATAATCAAGCCCTCTCAGCGATATATATCCGATTAACTTGATTTCTTTTATAGATCATAAGCATATTGAGCCTTACAAAATCAATAGCTTAATCGTCAAGTGAGACCATAATGAACTCTATTTTACCTCCTACGAGGGTTGCATGCAGAGAAGCATCGCATGAGAGGATCTTGATTCACAGCCTTCAAACACTTTAATTAGGTTATGGGCTCTTTTAGGGTTCACTTGTTTGATTTTTAGTATTAGTTGGTGTAGGTAGTATGACCCACTCAAAATTTCAAATTACTTCTACTATATTGAACACCTGATTTATGACTTTCAGGACAGCTTTTCGAAAAGGTGCATTGCTACAAAGTTAGGCCTAAATTATTTGTCAAAAACGGTTGGTTTCATTTACTTTTGGTAATCTTTTAGTATATTTTTAGGCACAATTTTCGCAATTTATATACGTCTCAACGAGGCGAATAAAAAAAGTACAAGAATATTGACAAAAATTGAAAAAAGTTATGATAGAATTTCATGATTGTTCGTTCAAACTTCTTAATTTGTCTATAGTGATTTTTTTCAAACCTTTAGTTGTAGTTTTTTACTTGTTAGGCTCTTCTTGTCATGACAAATAATTAATTACTAAAAGAATTTATCGTTAATCGAACAAGATATACCAAAACATCAATTTTGCCCAAAGGACATGAGCAGTTATTTCTCCAATTCTAAAAAGGAATTTGGCCCTCAACCGTTTGTGGGCTCTCATTCGGCTTCCTTCAGTGATCGGAAACTACTCACTTTTTAATGTTCATCGATTATTTATTTTTGGTACACATTAACATGATTTATGTTCTCCACGAGCTCTAAAACTTAAAAGAGTTTGATCATAGAAAAAATCCGAAAACATTAAAAAAAAAAAATCCCCCTCGACAATCCAATTTCTTATTGGGATTGCAAAAGAGACCGGAGAGGAGCCAAGCCCACATAAATGCTGCAACGGTACAAAAGACATGTTGAATGTGAAGAACTGTATCAGCGACAAGAGAAGAGCATGATTTGATTTTCCTTATAAAAAAAAATTTGAAATGTTTTTTGCAAGAGCTAGAATGACCCCATCTCTCTCTCTCTCTCTCTCTCTCTCTCTCTCTCTCTCCCTCTCCTTCATAGACTTGCTGGTTAAATAATAATATGGAATTATGCATGTACCATAAGGGGACAAATATGTGAAACTTTACGACAATGTTGACAAATAAACATGTTACATCATGCCTAATTCCCATTGCCTTTTGGTGTTTTTTTTCTAGAGACCATAGTAATATTCTTCACTTGTGCTGTCCAAAATTGATTTTAGCATTCTATACCCGGCCATATGGTCTCACTTCTTGTCTGTCACGGTACTTCTCGGTGTTCTTGGCTACATATCACTTTTAACTAATTTTGACAGAAAACAAATGAAGGGAAAGTAAGGTTTTAAACTACGTACGCCTATATCATGCTTAGATCAGTGATCTTATATACTATCTTCCTCCGCAAAACCGGTTCCAAGCCTAAATAAATGACTAGAGTTGGTGTTAAGTAACTGTCAGCCGATACGTAAAGCAGTTCATTAGATCCTTATGACACGAATTCTAATTGTTTATATGAGTTATGCTAGAGCGTTCTCTTCATTGGTATCAAGAAACTCAATGCGTTGACAAAGCTCAATAGACATAACAGTTTAGCAGATTTATATGTAGCCGACCCTAATTGACTGAGACTTACAACTCGAGTTTAGTTTGGTTCAGTATGATGCGTATTTATATTATTATTATTATCGATTATTGATCAAGCTGCTTGTTTAGAAAGAGAGATACAATGATATCTTCTTTGTGGGACTTAACTATAAGAGATCAAACGGTTTTGATTACTACTATCAAAAGGAAACCTGAAAAGAAACAAAAGGGCAGTTTATGCACATCAATACAGTACTATCTAGTGCTGGAACTGTGAAGGATTCTCAAAATTCACCTGGTGAGAAGCTATTATGATTAAGATGACAATGACATGATGAAAAGATCAAAACTACTGTAATAATCAATGAGTTTTAAAACTTTTATAGTAATTGGCATTATGCATGGCATTTTTAATCAAGAGAGGATCCTTTCTAATCTCTGAGAAAAAAGGAAAGGCGGTCCTGTTGGAGAGTTATGTTGACTCTCTCGTATCTTGATGATTGTAATCGTTCATCTTTTTTTTTTTTTTGGCATACGGTATACATCAGTGGGGGTTAGTGGAGTATTAATATGTTATAGTCAACAAGAGGTTCAAAGGCTATCTATAGTCCTGAACTCCAAACATGCTCCTTGTGGGACTCGAACAGGTCACCATTGAGGAGCGAAATGAGAAAAACAGCTTTGACAAGTTTGGTTGTATTAAAAAATCACATCGATCGAATATCAGTCAGTACGAGTTTAGATATATTTATTTTGGAGAAACTAAATTAGTAGACTTGATTGCAACACATTTTCTTCAACAAAAAGACAACTAGATGAAATCGTACAAGTATATAAATCCGGCCAACTTCAATTGACATGATTTTTTGTGCGGTTAATATTCGCGACAAACTACAAAAATTAAACAGTTTTAATTATTAAAATAGATCTGAAAAGAGTGGGACTGCATAGGCCTTTTGTAAATCACCCAGGAAAAAGGTAAATTACCCAGTTGGCAGAATCATGCAATTACCATCATAATTTCGGCCCCACTATTCTTTACATTTCGAGCTCACAAATATTCGATTCAGAAGGAGCTAAGCAAGCGGTTGATCGAGCTTGATATATTCGACTTAACGAGTTTTAAAAATATGTTCGTTTTTGCATGTACAACTAAAATCACTCATTTTCGATTCAGAAGTTTGACAGGAATATGAACTGGAACTGTGTGATTTAAACAAGCTTGTCTTATTACGTTGATTTTTTTTTTTTGCAGGGTCGGTTAAACACATCGGGTTGTAAGAGACGAACTGTTCTGATCATTAAAATAGAACCGGAAACATGATGAATAGTGTTCAACATTGTTTAAAAGTGGATGAACAAAATCGAACTTTACTCGTACAACCTTATTGCATGTAGTGCACTCTAGGTTGGTCCTCCACAAAATCCGTATCCTATCTACTCGAGCTCTACGCATTCAATTAAGAATTAGCGTGCACTGTAACTCTGTAAGTCACCATTAAATGAAAAAAAAATCAGTGTCGAACGGGTACCACATGGTGCCTGTTCGCTCATCTGAGCCATCCATTGCGTGTTTAAATGGCTCAGATTTAGAGAGAGAAAAACTGAAAAAGGAGAGAGAAAACGTTGGGGTGATAGGAGAGAAAGGGTTTCAATCCAAGATGTCTAAAAGTTTATCGAACGGCTGAGATAGACCAAATGGGTACCACGTGGGATATACCGCTCGGCACTAAAAAAAATTCCATTAAATGCCCCTCCACAATATCCGTATCATATCCAGCACTCATTCAATTTATAAGGGGTGTATTCCGCTGACCTACATGCATGCAAGTTGCAGACTACAGACTTTAATTTTCTTCTGTCCTTATATAAATTTTTGTTCCGTTTGTTAGTATCGCGCTAAATTTTTTTATTATTGGTTCATCTCGTTGAAGAGAGAGGAATCAAATAAGCAAAAAAAAAAAAATTTGACTTTTACCTATTTTTTTTTTAAAAATATCCAAGAAAAAAAGCTAAAAACTAAAAACTCGACTCATCTCATTTGTTGCTTTACACATGGCTAGTGTTAAGAATTAATTAATCCAAATAAAAGATGAGAACCCCATGACTTTTACGTTGAAATTTTTTTTTAAGATAAGATTATAGATCAAATAAGTTCACATATAGGACATAGGGAATTGATATTTGCGCTCCCTTTTTTGATGCAGGTACTCCACTTTTAATGTGAAATTATTAGTAACTTTATGAATAAAGTAAAGCGTCTGCGTAAAAAAAGAGCGCGAATATCAATTTCCATTATAAATGACGTGGAACAAATAAAAACATTGGAAGAACAAACGTTTTTCACACACCCATGGAGTTCCTACACTTGAATGTTCACATGTTTGTATTTTATGTGCATGTGTAACTTGGGTTTTCCGTAGAATTTTTATTTTGTCCTTATTCCAAGAAAATCGTGTTTGGTACATAGTTTTACGTCAAACTTTTGTAAATTATTGATTTGTTTTGACGAGAGGAATCGAACAAGTAAAAAAAATAATGGCTGAAACCCAAACCGTTTATTACAAAAATCCAAGAAAAAAACCCAAAAAGTCCAGCTTCTAGTAACTTATGGGTTTATCTTTGATTTTTCAAAAAAAATCGAGTTTCGGTCATAGTTTATAACTTTTTCGATTTCCTTTCGTCGAAACTAATCAATAATCTGCAAATATTTTGCACAAAACTAACAGACATGAAAATTTTTGAATAAAAAAAAAGGTCCAAAAAGTTGAGTGGCAACTTCTCAAGGGTAGGCTGCCAGAGGTAAGAGAGAAATTTCTTCTGAATCACCTAGTTTCGACATGGATGATCTGTTTTTATCAGACCGGAAGAAGAATAATCGAAGTGTACATAAACGACACGGACTTCTCTGGTCGTGGTTAGAGAGAGAGAGAGAAACAAAAGTGAGGAAAGGGGTTGAGAATGCCAACAAGACAAATCGTGGCGTAACGCAAAGGAGAAAGGCTTTAATGGTTGTCTGTCTAATTGTCTTGTGCAGTGGGGGGCGTGCTCTGCTGACTGCCGCTTAAGCGTGCCCTCTGTCGACTCTCTCTCTCTCTTCCTCCACAGTCCACAATCATTCCTACAAGGCTACCACCCCTTACTCCAAACGCTTCTGTTTGCCCTCTCAAGTGAGAAAAACTTCTTTACTAAGCTGGAGCTCAATTGCGCTCGTCCAAAATTGTTTTAAATGATTTAGATTTTGAAAAAATTATTTGTTGAAACAGTTTTTTATTTAAAATCGACCATTGGTGTTTTCAGTAGTCCACTGGTGTTTTCAATAGTGAAAGATTTATAGAGTTTTATTTGTGGTTGAAAAGTTACTAGGTGTTTTCGATAGGGAAATTGATCTTAGCACTCCAAAAATTGATGGAGGGGCTCCAAAACGACGTCATTTTGTGTATCAATACAGTGCAGTTTTGGAGCCCCTCCATCAATTTTGGAGTGCCAAAATCACAATCATTCCGATAGTGAATAAGTTATTGATGGATTTGTGAGTAGAGTTACTATAGGAAAAAAAAATTTTGTTGACAACATTTTTTGATAGTAAAAACGAGATAATAAAATGCTGAAACCTTTTTGTTAATAAAAACGAAATGGTAAAATGCGTTTTCTTAGTGTTATTTGTTAATGAAAACACTCTTGATTTTCAAAATAGACGGTTGAAATTACGCGGAGCCGTGAATAAAGTTTCTCTCTTCAAATTGTCTCCAATCAGGAATTTTTTGTACTCATGTTTCAGTGTGTTCTTTCTTATTTAAAACTTTTAAGGGATGTAAAAACTTTAACTTGATCTAACGTCCGGAATGTACCGAAACAAAGGTACCGAGTAATTTGAGTGTAATTTTGTTCACCTTTTTTAAAAGATGGTGAACATTACCTTCATTTTATTGCCTGCTCGCCCACTCCAACAGTGGCATTAATCTCATATCGTATCAACTGGATCAGTAGATACCATATCAATAGTAAAATGGTATGTATAGTTGGGTGACTAGTATCGACCAAAGTATGTTCCGAATTGTTCCGATCAAAGTCACACGTATGAGCCTATAATTGGTATTGTCCAAATTTAGTACCCTACAGGCCTACACCTCTGTTTTCGTTACGGTTCAAATATCAGTTAGTATCGAACTACTTTTAGAATATCGATTGGATTCATAATTTGGACGGTACGAGATTCATAACCTCGGTGTGAATTTTGCTCTCCACGTTTCACGAGTAAAAATGATATAGATTGATGATCAAAATTTCAAAAAAATTGACAGATTCCATGGGGTTCTAACACCAGGATCCATTAAAGCGAGTGGGTGATCAGACCAGATTACAGTGCTGAGCCGACAGCCCAAAATGTAACATTTGTTAGAAGCAAAAGCCCACATCTCAAATGGCGACTGGCCTCTTCTCATCTCAAGGAAAGGCTAATTTGATCTCTTCTAGCCCAGACCCCGTCTTCAGCGACCCAACATAAACAGTTACAAAAGCCCATATCTCAAATGGGCGACTGGCCTCTTCTCATCCCAGTTTGTTACGGCCCACAAAAATGCCCAACCAACAGAAAAAAAGTCTATAATAAAATGGGAAAATGATGGCCCAGGATGTATTTTGATAATTAATACCCGTCAAGGATATGGTGAGAACATTTGTTAATGCTGAAAATGTCCTTGGCGGATATTAATTATCAAAACACGTCATTGGCCGTCATTTTCCCGAATAAAATCCATACTTAAAATGCTAAAATCCAGATTTGATTTACTGAAGCAACATGCATTTTTCCCCCCTCTTGGAGTGGATCGTTTCTCCATTTGGAACGCTTACCATTTTACGTACTAACAAAGCCTGCCTCGAGCTCGACCTAGAGCTGCGGCGAACTCATCTAGTTGATTTTTCGTTGTGCTTGAGATCGAGTTCAAACTCGCTAAAAATTTGATTAATGAACAAGCTGGAACATATCTTTTGACTCGGTTCAGATCATTTGCAGTCTCAAGTGATTAGATGCTTTTGATTTTCTCTTCTGAAAGGTTAAGCATTAGGTAGAATTAGGGTCACCTAATGATGGTAAAAAATATGCAAGGACCTAAGGATGTCACAGAAGTACAAAATTGTGTAATCTAAATGATACTACAAAAGTGCAACTGTGAGAGAAGTACTGTGACACTTGCAGTTTTTGGGTGTCGGGCGTGTACGACACATGTGGTACCGTCAAATCACATTGAGTATCGCTACGTGAGACCCGCTCGACCTGTCAAAAATTTCTCCACAATCGATCTAACATGTGTACGGAGATATGTTTTTCAATTCTTTGAGAAACAAAAAACGTAACCACCGTTGCATAAGTGGCGCAAGGAAACATGTGAGACTATCAAGTATCAATCATCAAAACCTCGAACCTTTTTGTTCCTTTTCATTAAAATCAAACCTCCAATCATGGTCCCTTTCTTTTCTCTTTTGAGAATTGGGACCTCTTAAGTCCCCAGTTATGTTAGCAGATTAGAGACAAGAGATGGTCCATCTCGGCTAATTTTTGGCCTTTTTTTGCCCGATTTACATTCTTTAGACCTCGTCGAGGATAACAATTGCGTCAAAAATTATATGACTTAAATATCGTGTGATTTTTTGGGGGGTTAAAATGGAAGCATGCACTTGGTGTGATTCGTTTTCAAAATATATCCTAAGAAAATGGGTTTCGATCCAGTGTTTTGATGTTCGATCAAGATATATAAATGTGTTAGAAGAATAGGTCAAACGAAATTCGATAAATATAACTTTTGGAGTGACAAATGTTTTTGGCAAAATCTAAAAAAAAGAAAAAGAAAAAACTCCATGATTGAAATTGACTGGGGAAGGGCCCGAAAATGGGCTGGGCTAGAACCCTGCATTGGTTAGACCCCGTTCCATAATACCTTCTTAAAAAATAAGTACTTATTTCACATTTTCAAATTTAAAAATAATGTAAATGAAAATCATTTTTTAATTTTTTTTGCACTGTTTAAAAGATCTCAATGAGATTTATCAAATAAGATCCATATTAATAGGAAAATTATTTGCATAAGCACGTGATTTTTGAGTTTGAAATTATCTTCTTAAAAAATAAGTATTTATTTCCCTTTCGGGAATGGGGCCTAATTTGTATGATTACTAATCATGAACAATTACAAAAAGTAATGATTTTGACATTATCCTTTTCTTTTGTTTTTAGTTTTTAGACTTTTTTTTTTATGTCTTTCATGTAAAATTATAACGTCATTCTATTTATAAATAACAAAATAAGTGAAAGGATATATCACTATGTTTTGGTAAGAAAGACAAAAAAGAAAAAAGAAAAAAAGAGGGGGAATATAAATCACGACGTGTGCAAATAATAACCCCTACAAAATTACAGCAATTAATAATGAAATTCATATCTTTTGGTTTATGCGAAGCTAGTCTAGGCTTTACACGATCGATAATTTCCTGGTACAAATGAGATGAAAAGATGATTTGATATATACAATGAGATTACTCAAGACAAAACTTTATACAGTACGTTTTAAGAAAAATGATAATGTCAACACTATTTTTTAAATTAATGCTATAATTTTAGTGCATAAGAACATTGTATCCTACACATAGTACAAATTTTTTATGCAATATTAAATTTGATATTACCCAAAATAATTTCGACATTACCAGCACCTATTTTAATATAAAAAAAAAGTGCCTGAAATGAGAAGCATTAAAGTATTTATCGATATTTTTTTAAGGTGTAGCGTACGTTGAAAGAAAAACAAGTTTCAACTTTCAACACATTGTTTTGATTAATTAAACTTCTATTGACAGCTATTCTAGGTAGACAAAAATAGAGAGGGAAAAATTGCCCCTATGATAGCTCCAAGCGATTCGATAAAGTGGGTACGAGAAAGCAACCGAAGGGACTTGCCTTAAGGTGATTAGAGGATTGCCCAGTCGCTAACTTCAGGGTCTCAGAGTGGAGAGAAGTGTTCCGCCGCCCCCGGGAAACCCTAATCACTTGAAGCGAGTGAGAGAACAAAATCCTTAAAAGTCACTAGTCTTCCTTCTCTTTTTCTGCCGATAAAAAAAAATAAAAAATCAAGGTCTTGGTCATCGAGAATTAGTCGAGTGCGCAAATTGGGCCAGATATTAGTTTATGAAAAGAAAGAAAGATTGCGCGTATGATTAATCACGTGTCGGCATAGAGTGGCGCATTATTAGGCCATATAAGATGGTTAGGAGTTGTTAATGAAATTGTATTTTGCAGCGTTCAATGTATTTCATTAGCGTAATAATGGTTTAATTAAGCATCGGATCCTGATTAGTAATGCGTGTTAACAACCCACCCTTGACCAATTAAACATTGTTTTTAACTTTGGTTTTCTTATCTTAGTCAGGAAATCCCTTGCTTGCTCTGGCTTGGAAAACACTGTACCCCATGTTCATTCATGTTCCATGTTGGCTTGTTTTTAATTCACACACCATCTCTCTCTCTCTCTCTCTCTCTCTCTCTCTCTCTCTCTCTCTCTCTCCATGCCCGACAAGGGTCCCCAGCGGCCCAGCCATTGTGCGCTAATGCATTACGAGGCGTTTCAGTATGATTTTCTAAAATCTTATCAAACCTCTTTTAGTTCATAGAGCTTACTGAGTAGATTTTTTTATTATCGTATGTCACTAAGTAGATCACTTGCGAAAAAAAAAATTAACTTAAGTAGATATCATTCAAAAAACCTATATGTACCGACGAGTTTCCCACCGAAATTGTACCGATGGCCTTGCTAGGTCGTGTCCGGCCACCAGACGGTCAATCCGAACCGTCCAAAGATTCTAAAAAAAAAATGAGGGGGCTCAGCGCGGGAATAAATGACATCCGATGTGTATAGGATACTTGATCCAAACATCCTTTTTTTTTATAGAATTTTTGGACGGCTCGGATCGGCCTTCCGGTGGCCAAGGATAGCCCGGCGAGACCGTCGGTATGATTTCAGTGAAAAACTCGTCGATACATATAGCAGCTCTCGATATCATTGGACGTCCCTAATTGGTTGGCCAGTAATTGTTACACAAAGATAGATGGTCAGTGTAATTCTACGAATAAATTAGTATAATCAAATGGTTACCAATGTCTGATTTAACTTGATTTTTTTCTACATTTGTAATTTTTCACCGAAACTCTAAAAAATGAACAGTTAAGGATAACATTAACTTCACTTTAAATATTATTTCCTTGTACCTACAAATTTTCTCCTTATTTTTCCTCAGAAGCAAAACAATTAATGAAATAAATGTCACACGTAGATAATTTAGTTAACAGTTACTACAACAAAAAAAACAATTATTATGTACGTGTTACACTCGAAGGAAAGAATATCCAATAGTTAACGAGGGTAATTTTTTTGTTAAAAAATTATGTCTATTAGTTCGGCTGCTCCCGAACAAAGATTAATTCTAGCTCCGTCAATGCTCTCCAAAAGAATATATACACATATTTGTACAACTGTTATAACCTATAGTGGGCCCCAAAATTTTGTTGGCAATAAGAGTCGATCAAACATGCGAGTTTAGAGAGTAAGGCACAGCTTGCTATTATACTAGTCCCCCACTGGACCATCCCCTTTGGCCCTT
>BPLS01000504.1:52809-100376 GCA_019656275.1 Rhododendron kiyosumense | reverse complement strand
TGGATTACATTTTGGTAACTTTGTATAATCTATAGGTCCCAAAAAAATTAGTCAGCAGTAAGAGTCAAACATACGAGTTTAGACAGTAAGGCACGGCTTGCTATTATACTAGTCCCCCACTTGTCTATCCCCATCGGATTACATTTTGGTAACTTTGTATAATCTATAGGTCCCCAAAAATTTTGTCGGTAGTAAAAGTCGAACATACGAGTTTAGAGAGTAAGGCACGTCTTGTTATACTAGTCTCATTGGACCATCCCCTTTGGCCCTTTGGATTACATTTTGGTAACTTTGTATAATCTATAGGTCCCAAAAAAAATTGTCAGCAGTAAGAGTTGAACATATGAGTTTAGAGAGTAAGGCACGGCTTGCTGTTATATTGGTCCCCCACTGAATCCCCTTTGGATTACATTTTGGTAACTTTGAATAATCTGTAGGTCCCAAAAAAATTTGTTCGTAGTAAGAGTCGAACATACGAGTTTAGAGAGTAAGGCACGTCTTCTTGTTATACTAGTCTCACTGGACCATCCCCTTGGGATTACATTTTGGTAACTTTGTATAATGTATCACTCTTTTATTCTGCGCCCTTTATTTTGTAGCTTTATTCCAATTAAAAGATAGGGTGGAGAGATAGGGGTATCAAAGAATAAGAATTTCTAGAGTCTTTTTCACAAAGCTCCACCTTGATACCAAGGGAATAAATACTATTATTCCTTGTTTGGCTTTCCCTCTATTTGGGTTTTGTCTATTTTTTAGTGGGGCCTTTCTGCTGCTTCTTCTTCTTCTTCTTCTTCTTTTTTTTTCCTTTTTTCTTTTCTCTGATTTAATTAGGTGTTGTTTCTTTTGAGACATTTGTCATCACGTAGAGCTCAGAGCCACCACCAGATTTTGTTTTATTTAATTATTTTTTTGTCTTTAGATAAATAATTATATTTTTGTGTGTGTTATGGGGTCCTCCAAAAAGAAGGAATATAAATCATAAAATACCGAGCACTAGCTTTTCCACTTCTTCAAAAAGCAGGAAAAATTCTAAATATTGAGGTTTTTGTATAAGACTAATCAACCTTTTTGTTAATCCAAACATGATTAGTCCTACCTTTTCCATTCTTGTTCAATTTTGGTATTTTGTTTTGGATTTGGGTGATTATTTCTAGAAAGTTTCATAATTTAGATCGGAAATGGCGCTCAAATATATTAATGAAGGTTGAATTAGTGGAAGACAGTTGTTCAATCACAATCTTTGCAACTTAGAAGTTGATTTTGATTGGGATAATGGTTTTAGGGAAAAATAGTATAATTTTCTAGTATTTCAATAAATAAAAATTTCAGAAACGTCAATAGCTAGTGCAATTTTGTTCACCCATGTAAAAAGTGGGTGACCCTTACCCACTCTCTACAAGCCCATACTGGGAGTCACTTCAAGGATAAATATATTTTATTTAATTTATAGGTTTAGTTTTTAGCAACTCTTTGCAAAAAAAAATAAAAATTAACTCAATTAAATATTGCTTGATTCAGCGCATTAAATTCTTGGTTTAAAATTCTGGACTACAATTCTGAATCAAAACAAGCTAGCGTGATCCGGTTAAATATTTGCCCGCACGGGATTGAGTTGATTTTTTTTAGGATTGAATAAAAATCAACCTCTATGAATTGAACAATTTATATCATTGGAGTAGAATTCGGTGTATAGATGATTCTGGGTAATGGTCACCCACTTTGGGGTGATAAAAAAAAAATGATCACCCACTTTGGTGTCACAAGTTTGGAATTAAGCTTTTGTGAAAAAAAAGTTGAAGGTATTTAGGTTTAGTTCTGCCTAAATTACTATTCTGGTATTTTTTTTCCAGTATTACTAACTTCTCATAATTTTCCTTCAGCTTTTCGTCATTATCTTTAAAATTATTCATTCATCTCGACCACAGAATTTAGAAGAATATGAATTTTGAATCGAAGTTTAAAAGGGTTCATATAGAGCGCACACTAAAGACCAAAAAAAAAACTGTTGTTTGGTAGTATTTTTTTTTCATGTCTCGTGATTTCTTTTTGTTTTTTATCATAATTTTGTACTATGTTTTAGACTTCTCTCGTAGGCAAGAATGACGACAATGACGAGTCCTTGAAAAAATTAACATGATCTGACAAAAATTCGAAAAGACAAAAAAACAACAGCAATAATTTAGGGACAAAAGGGCCTAAAATGGAACATATTCTATGAACTTTAACACAGGGAAGAAAGCTTTCTTCTAGAAAAGTGCGATACGAATAAGTTCCACAAAGATCATGCCCCTTCTGACTTTTGCGGTCGCACCTGTTGATCTCGGGTCCCATAGGGTGCAATCTGATTCGCGAGTCTCAGCAATTGCTGATGCCGACGGTTCGGATCGCACAATACACCCATGCGCTACAGGATCTCAAATCCGTTGAAAATTCGACTCTAAATTATGCATATCATATGTTCTATCAAATTTGAAGGTCCTTTTTCTTTTATTGCCAAATTAATTGTTTCCTCCGTTCTCAAGTCCAAAGTAAACCTTTAACAGAAAAAAAAAGAAAAGAAAAGAAAAAATCATTTGGTCATTTTCCTTGAATTTGTTCTTTATCTATTTTGGACTGATTTTAGTCATACCTTCTGTATATAGGTACACAATCCCAATTTTGGTGATAGATGTGGAAACAGATTATTTTTAGTCAGATTTCAGGAGTGGCTTGTAGGGCAGCAGCCCAACCCAATGAATGGAATTTAGAAATTTTGTGGTGTAGCCCGCACAACAAGGGCTGTAGGGTGATCGATCCAGCTGTTTATTTTAACGCCAACAGTTCGAATTTAATCCGAGCTCCTATTAATCTGAGTCATCTATTGCTGAATAGACGGCTAGATGGGTTGCTCGACAATCCTCTAGGGCAGCCTACCTTACAAGGCAGTTGGGCTTCGTTGGTCTTTAAACAATATAAGTGCAAATATCGTATAGGAAAATGATATAAGCACTCTAAAATTTGATGAATGAATCACACTAATTTTAGAGTGCCTCTGTCAATTTTTGAAGTGCCGATCTTATAATGTAATATCCAAAGATATATACAGATCCCCAGAACTCAAAAATAATATAAGGGCCAATATTTACGTCCGAAACAGATCTGGTGGGTCAATTTATGTACTATAAATGGATTAACCAAAGTACATCTGTGGTACATATGGCCAGCCAGAGAACTCGGACCATTTTTTTGAATAATTTAAAATATTGAAATTAATTTACATATATTTTGACTAATTCGTAAAGGATTGACTCTATCGTACTGCCACTAAATTGTACGAACTGACCCATAAGAGTTAATAGATCTTGAACGTTTCAAACCCGAGACTTTGAAAGGAACAAATCTCCAAATTTATATTTTCCGTCTAAGATAAGTTCATGTTTTCTCCAAAAAAAAAAAAAATCCCCGGATTTGACAACCCTTTGAGTTGTAGGACCATTTTCTTTTTCTGGTTTATCAGGATTCCCTTGAGCTTCTTATCTTCAAAAGGGCAGATTTGGTCAACGGGATGGTTACAGTGCCCTTTTCATTTTAATTTGAATATGAGATGCCACTACTTAATTTCAACGCAAATGTCTAAATATTTATTATGCAAATCTCAGTTAAAGGATTTGTTTTCTGTGAAATAGCCATAAAAATATGTTTATGTCACGGTCAGTTACTCGGTTTTCTTCTCTCAAAGTGTGGTTAATTGTAGTTTTCGATTTTTGAAACATGAATTTGCATTCTTCCCTGATCGTTTTGTGTGGCCGTGGTCCTTTCATGACTAGGGAGATTGGAGTTTGTGAACCGGCCGATCTCTGTTGTTAAAAATTCATTTGGAATCGTACCGCCCCAAAACTACTTAAAAACTCGTTGACTTCCTTTGTTAAAAAAAAAAGCTGTTGAGATTTTTGCTATTTGATGTTGGTTACGTTCTATGCATTTTCAAATAACTTGAAACAAAACCAAGAAGATAGAAAGATTTGGATCATTCAGTAGGTGGACAAAATTATCATCTGCATTAATCAAAAGTACAGAGTACGTACGATGATAATCTGATCAAATTTAGATCTCAAAGAGAGAGGGCAAATCATGGAATTTTGACAGCTCCGAACACACCAATGTTCCAACATTTTTGTCCTAAGCAATTTTCTTGGAGTAATACTATTATAAAAATGGATCACCAAACTTAAATAGATGGCCTACTTCTAATACTCACAAATATTTCATGGAAGCACGTTATCCGTTAACAAAAAGCAAACGACAAGTACCAAACGTTGACTGATTAAAAAAAAAAAAAAAAACGAATTTATCAAACGTTGAGTTGTTTGTTTTAAAGTTATTTATTTTTATCTCCGGATATTTAATTTAGGTCAATTTCTTTCTTTCAAATCTTGTTTGGATCATTTTTCTGTTTCTTTTTCTTTTTTTTATAAAACTTTTGAGGTCTTTTCTACGAGTTCTAGTTCTGCTTTTGGCTTAATTAACAAAAGATTAAAAAACAGAGAAAAACAGATGAACGAGTGCAACTTTATTCACCTACTCAGATGGATGACATTATGCATTATGTATAGACTCCACACTGAGCTTTGCTTCAATGATTAGATCCGTTTATGCTGTAGGGCTCGATTTTCTAGTTAATTTATCTCTTATTCAACTCAATATATTGGATAGCACTAAGAGTACTTGATCCAAACATTTAACTCTCAGTCTAAACTTCTGGACTATAATTCTAGAGCAAAATATGTGACATTTGATCACACAATTACTCAAAAAGTTATTAAGTTCTACAAAAACGAATGAATCCAATCATCAAATACTGGAACTCGGTGCAGACCCCACGCAACGTGGGTAATATTGACCAAGGGCTAGCAATATACAGTCTATCCACAATTTCACACCAAAATGTATTGGACTAGCTGGTAGTTGTTTGATTTCTCTAGCTACCTAATCCCGGATGAGATTGTCATATTGGCACCGAGTGCTGATTTACTTTTACAGGGTGTTCTATAATTCCGGAGTAGGTAGATTGGTGCACTCCTGTATTTTGCGATGTAATCTTTGCCTTCGGGCTTGAAATGAATTGACCGATTCAAAAAAAAAAGAAAAAAGCTGGTAGTTGTTGGGGAATGAATGTTTGCATTAAATGGTTTTGGGAAGAATATATGGGGGGAAAAAAAAAAGGTTTTGCAATTATTCCTTCGAGTGGATGAAGGAATGACTAGATAAAAAAGCAAGTAGCTACACCTACAAATGAAGGCAGCACGCCGTTCTAATTTAAGATGCACAATAAATCTCCATTAATTGGACATCAATGCAGAAAGCCTACCCCACCGCTCTGTTTTACCGTTGCGCCTATCGCTTTTAATTTTATCATTTAAAAGTGTTTTGGATAGTTTGAATTTTAAAGACTCTTCAAGTTCTTTTAATATCTGGACTTGGCAAGACGGATGGTAAAATTAAGTGGAGGCGGTGAAACAGTGCGTGGGGTACTTTGCTGATAGCAATAAGCTTCTAGGTTTAATATTTTAATTGTGACCAGACCCTTTAACTTCTAAAATCACACGGTCTTCCCCACTATAGTCTAGTAAAAGAGCTGAGTCGAACTGAACTTTGTCGAGCTCGGCTCATTTACTAAATGAGTCAAAAACTCGAACTCAGCTTGAGCCTTAACGAGCCGAGTTGAGTCATTTATTAAACGAGCTTCTTTAATCGAGTCGAGCCACCTTTAACGAGTCGAAAACTCTAACTCGAAGCCATAACGAGCCGAGCTCGCGAGCTGCTCGTTTACGGCCCTTCCCACCACTCTCTAAAAGTACCCATTTATCTCCCTCGCAGAAAGTTATGCGTTTACGGTCCATTGATCCTTGGACAAAAATTTGAATGCCCAATCTGTGTTTGTTAGTTCTACTTCAATGCAGCCGTACACAACCCGCCTTGCCCTACAACTAGCCATAACAGCACCTATATCTCCTACCTATTATTGTCAACATCTCAACCTTCGACAGTGTTTTTGCCACCAACATCGATCCATCTTTCGTTCCCTGGTTAAGCATTGTGCCTAAAAACTCCATTATCGCATCCATGAAGAGGTTTTGTTGAGGAGGTAGGGGCCTAAAGAAGTTGTCGAACGCGACCAATTCCCTGATAGTACTATATTTGTTATTCTTCCTTCTCTCTGTGGTCCTTTTAGTCTTGCTACAACACCCATCGTACAACGTCCTTTTATTTATTTTATGGAAATATTGGACCAATTATGTATGGTGACATTTAGTTCTGTCAATGGATCGGATTCGATTCGAATCCGATAATGTCGATTTGATAATTCGAATCCGGATCGGATCGGATTAAATCCGTTATACCAAATCCAAACTTTATTTTGTTTTATTTTTTTATAAAAAAAGTAAATTTTTTATTTTGAAAAAAAAATGTTTAAGAAGTTGTGTTTTTATTTTAAATTTTTTTTGGAAAATATTTTTTTTTGAAAAAAAAATTGTATTTTTTCGAAAATATATATATTTTTTGCTACATTTTTTTAAGTAGAAAAGTTTTTGGATCGGATCCAGATTTTTCAAATTCAAATATGTCGGATCCGACCCATTAACAGGCCTAGTAACATTGTATATTTGATCAATCCTTACGTAATAGTGTATGCTAATAAGGGGTGTTAGTGATTTTTTAAAATATGAGACAACGCTTCAGAAGTATACAGAGAATGAAAATGGAAGTTATTGGTCCTTCCATTCAAAAATTTTACTAATATATGAGGAAAACTAGTGCCACTTTCCGAATCAAGAAATAAAACACTTTATGTGCATAATTTCTGAAAATTTTCACGGAACTAGTTATTTTAGCTTGATTATGAATTGTCACCGACCTTCTTGTCATCATAGCTAAAATAAAGTAGATGAATTATTGATTAGTATTTCTAGGAACAGGGGCCTCTGCTGTTCCCATTGCGGGACAGCACCTGATGTCCTCGCCGAGTGGGGTCTGCTCCGATGATGAGAAACGTTTACTTTATAGAGTTCGTCGAGTAAAATAACTTTGTAAAAAATCAGCTCAGCTGGATTTCATAATTAAATCCCTGATCGAAACACATATAACTTACCAATAATGTGTTTCAATGGATTAGATTTAGTGTTTTGGATCCATTCATTTCAAGGTAAAAATGTTTTGATTAGGTACTTAATGATATTCAATTGAGTTGATTTTTTGTAAAATTCTTCTACTCGACAAGCTCTACGAAGTGAACATTTTCGATCGTTGAAATGAGACCAGAACGGGTCCTGCTCAGCCGTGACAGCAGTGCTGTCCCCCAATGGGGACAGCAGAGGCCCCCAGTCCGTATTTCTAATGTTATGGCTCATGTACTTCTTGGTTTCTTAGCAATATTAGTTACTCGCATAGAAGAAAGGCAAAACATAACTTGTTGAGCAAATAATAATATACTCATGAACTGAGAAAACATTCTCTGCCTCGTGAGTGATCTCCTGGGAAATCATCACCTAAAAAGTGAAAAAGAAATATACATAAAATTATAGTAGAGAAATCAGAACTCACAATTGTGTCACAACCAGATCTCCACAAACAGGTCCTATTATTATCGCTAAAGGGGGTCGTATCTAGGTTTCAAAATGATAATCCAAATAATTCATTTTAATTCATTTAATTTATTTGGCTCATTCCAGTTTGCTCATTCTGTCCGTAAAAAACTACGTTGATCGTAAATTTGTATCAACACAAACGAAACATTTGTCTTGGAATTTTTTTTAAAATCTTGTTAGCTGTTAAAAACAGATGTATTTCGTTCATGCCAATACTGATGACCAATCAAGATGATCTTTCTAAATATGTAACAGACTCGATGAGCCGAATAAAATCAACTACTAGCATTTAGATTAACTTTTAGGCCCGGAATAAAGCCCACATATTATTAAAACACAGAAAGTCCCCTTCCGCCAAAGCTCAATCAAACTACGCATAAGACAAATAATTTTGAGCTTAGCTCAATTGTTAGCTAATGCTTACATGTGAAAACACATCCTCCGACTTTAAAAAAATGGAAAACACATCCTCCGGATGACAGGCTGGAAGGATCCAAACCCGACCCAACAATCATTATTATTGTTGTTGTTGATAATTGGTTAATTAATCAACTAAGAAGAAACAATTCTCTTATCATAACTATGAATAACAATAGTCCTTTCAGTCCGTTTCGCAAAGTTGGTATACTACGAAAAGAAGTAGTATTAAATTTGGATAGAAAATAAAGTACTTTTGTTTATAATTCTTAACAAAAGTTGTACACCGATTAAAAGAAGGGCTTTAATTTGGTAAAAAAAGGTTAAATAACTTTGACAGAAATTTATAAACTAATTAAAATTTTGAATTTGATGCAAAAAAAATTTTAAAACTTACTTTTTTTAAATACACAAAAAAAAGATATTTCGTAAATAGTGCACACAAAAACCACCCAAGAAAAAGCTTGAAAAAGCAGGGAGGGAGGCTTGGATTCTTTCCTTTCCCACCCTTTCTTTTTCTTTTCTTGCTGCCTCTGCTAAGGCATCTCTTTTTTTTTTTTTTTTTTGTGTGGTTTCCATCACTTTTATGCTCTTTACTTTACTCAACTTCCCATTTCTTTACCTTCTTGGTTGAAAATCGTATCGGGGTTTCTTGTTGTTCTTCCTTCTTCTCTCCTATTTCTTTCCCTTCCTCTTCTGCTGAATTCCAACACTTGTTATGGGCTTTACCAATCTGGCATTGTTTGTTTGATCAGAAAGCTCAATTGCTTTCTTCAATTCCACTTTCATTTTTGTTTTGGTTGTTGGGTTCTTTAAATTTTCAGCCTTTGTAAGTTTTCTTTGAGTTTGTGCACTTTTCTGGTGAATTCTCTGCTAATCTTTCATGGGTTCTTCTTGATCAAGCTGAAATGCTCCAATCTTGTCCTTTTATGGGGTTTTCATTTCAAGATTTTGGATTTCTCATTCCTCTCCCTCCACTAGGTTTCAGCTAGATTTGACGTGCATTTCTTGTTCAACATTTTCCCACTGCTGATCTTTAAATTTCCTGACTTTTTACTTTTTCTCTCCTCCTTAATTCTAATTCTGTTCTTCTGATTCCATGGGACTTTGTCATGGAAAACCCATTGAGAAATCTGAAAACCCAATTGTTCTGAGTGAAAATGAGCCAGCTTTTAACTCCCGAACCGGGAAATCATCATCAAAATTTCCCTTTTACAGCCCAAGTCCCTTGCCCAGTTTATTCAAGAACTCACCTGCTAATTCCAGTGTGAGTTCTACCCCTCTCCGGATTTTTAAGCGCCCATTCCCTCCCCCTTCGCCCGCGAAGCATATCCGGGCGTTGCTCGCCCGTAGGCATGGTTCAGTCAAGCCCAATGAGGCCTCCATACCAGAAGGAAGTGAGATTGAGTTGGGTTTGGACAAGAATTTTGGGTTTTCAAAGCAATTCTTGACCCATTATGAGATGGAGGAAGAGGTTGGGCGCGGGCATTTTGGTTATACTTGTTCTGCAAAGGCAAAGAAAGGGAGCCTTAAGGGACAGGATGTGGCTGTGAAGGTTATTCCGAAATCAAAGGTTTGATATTCCTTGATTTTTTCTAGTATGAGATCTCCAAAGATAAATTCCAATTTTTGTAGTGAAATATATCCAAAAGGACCCGGCTTCTCTGCAGTTCGTCTCTGCAGTTGAATCTCAGCTATTCATCTCAATAATCAATGATGCAGATTTGTTAAAGTATCCTACTGGTAAGATACTATTGACAAATTTGGACTATTAATAACACTCTGGGACGGTTACGATCACTTAGATGCAGTCCAAATGTGGACTGTAGACAAGACTTAGTCTATCCAAAATATGCAAAAGCAGAAGAATTATACTGCTTTTCTAGTAGAACTTTTCAGTTATAGCAGGTTAGTGTCTTGTTGGTTTCAGTGCGTAGATATGCTGTTCATTGGAAAGTTCTGATGGCTGAGCATTTGATCAGAATTTTGGGGTGCTATTGTTTTATTTTACGAGTCCTTGGGTTGGATCATGTTTCACATTGTTGTTTTGACCTTTTATTGTACTTGTTAAGTTTATTTCTTGCTTATTCTGGGGTATGCTCTTGCAACTGTTTACATCATCAATTTTTTGGGTCTTACTTGGGGTTGTAATGGAACTTGTTTATTTGTTTAAGGCCAGAGAAGCATATGAAATGTTGCCCTTGCTGGGTAAACAGAATATAAGCTCGGTTTGTCATTGACTTTAACGTTCGGATTTTTAAATACAATAACTATGTTACAATAGGTTAATTCGCCATCATAGCACTCGTTATTTCATGCCATTTTTCTTACAAGAGGAAGTTTAAGATTGTCTCCTGTCGTTAGATATGGAGTCAATTGGTTATATGAATGGTGTGGAAATAAAGCCTTTGTTCTATGCTAATCAAAAGGAAAATGTTTTTGTAGATGACTACAGCAATTGCCATTGAGGATGCTCGAAGAGAAGTGAAAATGTTACGGGCTCTAACAGGGCATAGGAACCTTGTGCAATTCTACGATGCCTACGAGGATGACAGCAATGTTTACATAGTGATGGAGTAAGCGTACACAGACTATAACTAATGACTCTTTTCTGAAACTATTTGCTTTGGAATTCTAGAAAGGTTCCTCCAAGTTAAATCATGGCACATGCTTGTTATAGAAAGACATTTCTGCCTTTCTCTTTTGTTTTTATGTATGCCAGAGTTAAACGTTATAGTTGTACATGTGGCAACTGTGTCCTTTAACCTAATTTGATTTGATTTGTTAGAATCATGACTGGTGGAATATTGACTCCAACTTTATTGCTTACGTGTAACATGGGGTGAATGGACTACTATCTGCTCATGTTTGGAGCTTGAGGAAAGGAAGAGACAAGAAGGGAAAATTAAGAAAGTGCATCTTCCCTTGTTGGTTTGAGAAGAAACAGAGGACAAAATAAAGCAGTGCCTAGGTGCTAGGCAGACCCCCAATGCCTAGATTTTTGGCTCTAGGCAGTAATTAGGCAATTTTATATTAGTCAGGCGACTAATCGGCTTGGTGGCGATTAGTGGGCAGGGTTTATTCTTAATTTATAAGATGTTAAATGTGTAATAGCAAAAAGTATATGGTGTTAAGCGTTATCACAACTGGATATATGTGATATACATGTGACATTTCAAAGCCCTAAATCGGCTAACAAACTATGTAGTAAGTATTACTTTTTAGTAGTTACTAGTCTTAATTCATTGCTTCCAAGTTTTATGCCATTTCTTGCTCAGACTTTTGGGGGGGGGGGGAATTTTTTTTTTATAGAAGTGGAAAAACCTTTTACTCTAGGCACCAGTAGGCCTAGGTGCCCCTTCAGCTCGATTGGCGTATGGTGCCTAGCAATTTTTAGAACATTGAAACAAAGTATTGAGCACAGTAATATTTTCCTTACACTTTCCTCATGATTTCCTTCTTAGACTGTTTTCCCTTCCCTTCCCTTCCCTTCCCTTCCCTTCACTTCACTTCACTTCCCTTCTGCAACTTCCAAACTGGGTGTAAATTTTGAGGAACTAAAATGAGCGGGCATTACCAAAAAGCAGATGTGAAGGTCAAGCTGTTTTCTACTGAGTCAATGCTCTGAACCGAGCTGTTAATGTTCCCCAGACCTTCTCTCTCTCTCTCTCTCTCTCTCTCTCTCTCTCTCTCTCATGTGTCGGGTGTGTATGATGGCAGTGTCGGATAAGGGGGGAACAGAGGAACGGCTAATGAGTTGCATGTCCATTTTCTCTTGTTTATGTTTATTTCCCGACTTCTGAGTAAGGACAATTGTGTTTCTATATTGTCTAAGATGTGGTGATGTTACATTAACTTTTGAAGCTTTCAACGTGTGATGTTTATGTTCTCCAGGTTATGCACAGGAGGTGAATTATTGGATAGAATCCTTTCTAGGTACCATATTCTTATCTTATTCCTATTAATGGCTCTCTGTGTCCCATTCTGCAGCCTTTTTCCTACTATACTAAATACTGTGTTTTGTTTCTTTAGAGGTGGAAAATACTCCGAAGATGATGCAAAGGAAGTCATGGTTCAGATATTGAGTGTGGTTTCCTACTGTCATCTCCAAGGGGTTGTTCACCGTGACCTCAAGCCTGAGGTAATGAACTCCAACATTTTCATTTATGGCACAGTTATTTAGCTTATTTTAAAAAACTTTAAGCCCCAGAAAATATGACATCTCGTAAGCCGTTACTTGAACTTCAACCCCCTCCTGGTTTCAGATGCTTGAAGGGGATTTCCATCTTGTGTCAGTATTACATTTAACCTCTCCTTCTATGGTACTGCTTTAGCTATTACATTGTAATATATGCTTTTGTTTAGTCAAGTACTTGCTTTGTCAAAAATTGCATCTCCATGTTAGTTGTTTCTAAGCTGCATGGATGGTGTTGGTTATGCTCTCTTTTTATCGTCAGCTTCTTTTAGTACAGAAACCTCAAAATTATGGAGGATTTAATATTTTGCCTTGGGTACTTGAGTGAGATAGTGAAATATACTATCAAATCAGTTATAGCATTTACACAAATAGCTGTAGCCTGTCGGATATACACCCCCTGGGTTATGATCCGCTCGTGTTATATTTTAAGTAGCATGAGATTTCACTTTCATGCTATTGTACACTGATTATTATGCCATGAATTGTCAACGTAATTAAACTGCTGTGACTTGGATGGAAAAGCTTCTGTGTGTCAATTTTTTATATTTTAACAGCAGATTAGGCTCTTGGATTTGCATGTGTTTTCAACTTTTCATTTGTTGCTTGACCTTAATTGCTTTGTGTTAAATACGATCTTGTCGCTTCCATTAGTGAGCCTATTTTGATTGCATGATCTAGATTTTAGTCTGATTATTGTAAATTCCAAGTATATGGTGTTAGTTACATTAAACTACCACTACCTGTGGTGAAGAGATCTATCAGAGCGATGATTCAATATTGGATCGGAAAGAAGCAGTCACAAGATGGACAAAATAGTTCCTATTGTACCTGTGTGTTTTTTAAATCATGTCACTTTTAATTGTCTCGTTTCTTCTTTTTGTTGATCTTGAGCTTCTATATCCTGCTTCAGAATTTTCTCTTCACTTCCAAAGATGAGCATTCCCCACTAAAGGCCATCGATTTTGGACTCTCTGATTATGTGAAGCCAGGTCAAATCCTCTCCCCAAAACTTATCGTTTCCAGCTATTAGAAAATTTGGCTTAGGATCTGATTATGTAAAATTTCTTTGCAGATGAACGGCTGAATGATATTGTGGGAAGTGCATATTATGTAGCTCCTGAAGTTCTGCATAGATCATATGGACCTGAAGCGGACATGTGGAGTATTGGCGTGATTGCATATATTCTTCTATGTGGAAGTCGACCCTTTTGGGCCCGCTCAGAATCTGGCATCTTTCGAGCTGTTCTTAAAGCAGAACCAAGTTTCGACGAAGCCCCTTGGCCCTCTTTGTCTTCTGAGGCAATAGACTTTGTAAAGAGACTGTTGAACAAGGACTATCGGAAGAGGCTGACAGCTTCCCAGGCTCTTAGTAAGTTACTCTGCAGCTCTCTTCTTATTTCTTTACAACCATGTGGAAATGATTAGGTAAATAGATGAAAAATGAATACCATGTGGTCCGTAGCTGATTGTATCAGATAATGCTAATACAGTTTGCAATTTTTTTCCCTTTTCAACTTACATTTCAAAACCTTGTACGTTCCAAAATGACCTATCTAGCCGATTGCAGATTCTTTCCAATTTTGTTCCTCGGAAGGATTCTTTGGAGTGGAAATTTTAGATAATGTTAATCAAAATTTAAGGAGGTAAAAGTCTTGGGAGTGCTAAATATAAAAAGAAATGGTTATATGTTTGCAGTTAGTTATAAGTAGAGATATTTTACTATGTGCGTAACTTTTGAAAGAAAAATCTTAATTGATGTATTGTACTGGATAATTGATGAAATAAAGTTTTTGACCTCAAATTATACGTGGATAATGTCAACAAGAGTACGCTTTCCATACCCGAGTAATGTGGCACACCACATTCTTCTTTCAGTTCCACTCACCAGAATGATTCACATTGTAGGACATAGGTTGTACCATTCCCTCCTTCTGCACGGTTCGTTTACAAAGTCAAACTTTCTTACTTTTTACTGTTTGATTAATTGCCAACTTGGTTGGAGTATGTTCTGCAGTTCTTCTTATGGTTCGTGATCTATCTGATTTCATGTTTAGGTCATCCATGGTTGGCAAATTATCATGATGTCAAGATTCCTTTGGATATGATAATTTACAAGCTTGTTAAAGCTTACATATGTTCATCTTCACTGAGGAAAGCAGCTTTGGGGGTATGCTATTCAACTTTTGATAAACTCCTTGTTAATGAGAACTTTGCTAAAGAGCTATCTACAACTGATTTTGTGGTCATAAAACCATAGTTTTGCTCTTTAAATTATCCAAACCTGTAGTCAATATGATAGGTTCTTGAATTTGTTTTCGTTTTTTTTTCAAAATGTTTGTTTGTTGTCAATATTCTCGCTTTTCCCCAAGTCTGACACATTTTACCTTCACCACAAATGGCGTGCATCCCAGATCCCGCCCAAAATAGAAGGAAAGATGACTGATGAGAAAGGGTGAAATACCTTTCTTCTGCTGAATTAAGGCTGGCTGAGTAGAGTAATTCCCGAATTTCGTAATATCTCGAGGAAAAATATTTCTTTCGAGATTCATTTACTAATCATTGCTTGGTGCCTAAGAAGCATGGATACTTAAAAAGGAAAAGCATTGCTTCATGTCAAAGATGCAATGGTGACTGATTGCTCAGTGGACACTTTTGGATAGTGTTACTTGATTTGCTTTCCTACAACACTCCTCAATGGTACCAAGACTTACATAGTGAGATATTGGTTCTCTAATAGAGAAAGAAAGTGTAACTGCATACAGAAAACAAATTAGAAGTCCCGATTTCCAGTAATATTGTCGGTTTTTACCATGAGTAAATTGAAGATTCATGAAAGCATCTGAAGTAGTGGCATGGGAGGACAAATGCTGTTTGTAAATGCAATGCAATGCAACTCAAAGAAAATAAACCTTTCTCCCAGTCAGTTGTGGTAAGTTATAGATAGACGTACAAAGTACAAAACCATGGATGTCAAGGTATCCAAACGTGCAGTTACCTTTACGTGCCAATGCCCAGTATGCAATCTTCGTATTCAATTTGGATGCATTCATTCCTTGTCATGTCGCTAGGAATAATCAAGTAATATTGATGAAATTCCACCTTCACAATCACAGGCCCTTGCTAAATCACTGACCGTGTCTCAGCTAGCTTATCTTCGAGAACAGTTTACACTCTTAGGGCCAAACAAGAGTGGATATATCTCTCTTCAAAACTTCAAAACGGTTGGCTCTCCAAGCACTCCTTCCCCCTCTCCTCTTTTTGTATATGATTTTACTTTTCCATGGTTATTCTAAGCAGTGTTAAATTTAGCAGGCTGTGGCAAAGAACTCCACGGAAGCCATGAAGGATTCACGGGTTTTAGATTATGCACACATGGTAATGGTCTCTCGAGCCAATTTCCTTAGTTCTTTAGAGTTCAAAGATGAGATTAATGGCATATTGTACATCTCGCAGATGAGCACTCTTCAATATAGAAAATTGGATTTCGAAGAGTTTTGTGCTGCAGCCATCAGTGTGCATCAGCTGGAAGGAATGGAAAGCTGGGAGCAACATGCACGTATTGCTTACGAGCTTTTTGAAAAGGATGGAAACAGACCTATTATGATAGAGGAATTAGCCTCGGTATGCTCTTTTTTCCCTCTCTTTTTGTGGTTTTCAATAAACAAATGGATATGTTTACTCATTCCGCTCTCAAAGCACATAATTTTTCCATAAATTTTGTCCATTTGTCCGTATAAGGTCGTGCTTAAATAGATTTTCACAAGGGTGCAAGCACAAAATTGGTCATAGATACTGCAAGAAAATTGGTCACAGATGCCACAAGAAAAGAGCCACTGTTGAATGCCGGTGTCCAACAGGAGAAATCTTTTGTAGCATAATTATAAAATTTTGGTTCTTATCAAATTATCTGTGGCTGTTAAACTGAATACAAACCACTTGGCTTTAAACTGCAAGTTACAATTATGACCTTACATATATTAGCAGTATATTTAAGTCACTTTTGGCATGTGAAGAAGACAACAGAGAAGAAATTGTAGATTTTATCATACATTATCCAGATTTTGGGACACGAATGTGTGAAGATTCAAAATTCTGCGTCTTTTACTCCATATGGATCTAAACTCAGATATGCTTATGATTTTCCATTTCCTACCAGGAACTTGGACTTAGCCCGTCAGTACCAGTTCATGTAGTTCTCCAAGACTGGATAAGACAAGTAGACGGCAAACTTAGTTTCCTGGGGTTTGTCAGACTTCTTCATGGAGTTTCTTCTCGTTCGTTTCAGAAGGCTTGAAAGAAAACCAGCTCTACGAATTTTATCTTCAGCTCATTTTTCGTGTCCCCAAACAACGGAACTAAAATCTTGTGGTTGGGGGACAAAATGCCTGCCCAACTCGAGATGCATCCCAAACAGGCAACGAGTTACCTCTTAACTGTGCGAAGGATCGCTGCACGTTGAAATTATATTTGAGGCTGCATGAGGAGCAACCCTAAATCATTTTGCAGCATAGTCTCATGTCAGTATGTTATGTTCAAATCCTTTTTTTACCCCCTCTCCTCATGTAATAATAGCTTTTCAAGTGCTTTGTGCCATTGAGATTTAGAGGATTGTACAGATGAGGGTAGATCACAAAAATGTTTTGTAGGGTTACAAAACATCTTAAGAATGGAAGTGAGTTTCGCGGTCTTGTGTGTATCCCTCGTGTTCCCAGATACACCTGATTTTTCCATAAGTTTCTTATTGTGATCTCAGTTTCCATTTTTCTTACATCAACTGCTTAATTTCTTTATACTCAATTGTTTTTCCTCCTGATCTCAGTTTCCATTTTTCTTACATCAATTACATAAACAGAGGAAAGAGCCAAAGCCTATACCACCAAGACCGAAACATCACCTATTGCAAAGCAGATCGAGCATAGTTCCGGTATAGTGGTAGCCAAACAATGAGAAGGTGAGCAAGCTCCAACCAGAAGCGGAAAACAGTTATCGGATATTCGGTACTTGTTGTTTACTATTTTATTTCCCATAGCTGCTCAGAAAATATTGAAGGGGGGGACCGGTGGCCATTTTCCCCACAAAATATGGTACTCAAAAACAGAAGTAGTTCAACTACTCAATGCATGTGCAGGCGTTTAAAGAGTATATACTCGTTTTACTTCAGCATTTGCTACCAGCAAAGGTGGTCCATTACTAACCATCAAATTCTGGAAGTAACATACGTAGGCCTGAATGCCTGATAAATGGATTGAGCAAGTAGAATTTGAACTTGTTTTTCGCTCGTTACAAGTTCATTCGTGATTGTTTTGATACGTAAATAACTAAAGCGTAAACAATCTTTTCAAACATGTTGAGCTTTTAAACTGAACTTAAACAAATTGCTACTCGACTTGTTTAGCTTGCGGTGTTTAAAAAATTCAAGCGCATGGGACCGGTTGTCATTTTCCACGATATATGGTGGTCAAAACTCAAAAAAAAGGAAGTTGTTCTACTTCTCAATGCATGTGCATTAGCTTCAAGGTACATATACATTACTTTATCATTGCTCCCAGCTAAGGTGGTCCAGTGCCAGTGGTAACCATAAAGATTCTGAATGCACTACATTACTCCAATTGAATGAGTCCGTTTTTGTTCGCCCAAAAAAAAAAGTGAGGGGCAAAGTCCTTGGATACAATTCACCTGGAAAAAAGGTCCTTGGAT
Organism: Rhododendron kiyosumense; assembly: GCA_019656275.1. Classification (NCBI taxonomy): domain Eukaryota; kingdom Viridiplantae; phylum Streptophyta; class Magnoliopsida; order Ericales; family Ericaceae; genus Rhododendron; species Rhododendron kiyosumense. The sequence goes on along the minus strand of BPLS01000504.1, from coordinate 82,439 downwards.
ACAACTGAAGTAGAACAAATGTGCAACGTGTTTGGCGTTGTTCCACGTTATTAAAAAAAATTAAGGAAAAATGATACAGAAATTTCAAAAAAAATTTGAACATTTTTTAACATTGTGAAAGTGAAAACGGATGTTTTTTTTTTTTGAAATTCTCCATATTTCCTTCCATAAAAACAAAAACCGATAACAATAAGTCCATATACTCAGAAATAATATGAAGTTATCTAAAAAAAATGGAATTCAGAGTGTAGATCCAGTTGTGTTGTGAATCTAGTCCATAGCTTTAGTTTCCGGAATGCTTTCAATTGTCACGTTGTAGAACAACTCAAATAATGGGTTGTAAGTTGTAACTTCATCGTTATTAATGAATTTCTTACCCTTCCGGAAAGAAAAACTCAAACAGGAAAACCTAGGGCATATCAAGGTTCCAAGGTTTGACAGGTCCCTTAATGCTAAAGGTGAACTCTATTATTTCCAATGGCACATGGAAATGGCCTAGGTCAAGGATTAAAATTACTGAAGTGATTTCGACCAATACCCCAGATACTTTCTGGCCCAGAATTGAGATGGAAGATAAAGTACTTTGAATCCCTTCCTCCAATGCGCGGACTGAGTTCCACCGTAGTCCCCTCTAATTTTGATGGTTTGTGAGTTTGCCCCACATCAAAAGAAACGATTGAAATCGTTCATTGAGTAAAAGTCGTCTGCAGCGACATCCATGCCAAAAATCAGGTTAATTGGACATTGTTTACTTAATGAATCCATTGAAAAGCCGAATTTTATTCGAACTTCAACCATCCTTTATTTTCAGCACAAATGCAATCATTCAAACCGCGGACACAACACCAGATGATGCCCCGATCAAACTGTTTTTTGACATGAATGTTCTTCTCGACAAATTCTAGAAATGAACGATTCTTATAAAAGAATTTGGGATTCCAAAAAAGACCCACCAAGGCTCAAAATAGGAGGGGATTGGACGATGGAAAACTGGGGTAGAACTCAACAGTTCCCAATGGGCAATGGCCTGTATTAAACTGGGGTAGAACTCAGTTCCCAATGGGCAATGGCCTACAATGCCGCTTTCGCTGTTTGGTACCCACTGGATTGTGTCAAAGATCGTGTCAAAATGGGCCTTCATCTGTTGGTTTTGCTGTTTGGAAAAGTTGGTCACATAGGATGGCCTAAAAACCTGGAAATGAGGGTGGATATGGGATAGGTGATTAGAAAAAAGAATGTGGATATGGGATGTGACCTGTTTTTTAGCATACGCCGAGGATGCGACGGCACAGGGCTCTTAAATTTTACTAGTTTCGAGTTTTGGGGACTCAAAACTTTTTATACCCTTATTATGACTATCCACATTCCACACCATTAGTATGAGAGTACGAGAGTTTAATGACTACTTTTTTCTCTAAAAATGCGAGAATAGTAATGTTTTAGTAATACCTTTAAGCTAAAGATATGATTATCAAGTTTTTTTTGTACTTATCTTTTTTATTAGAAGTAATGTTTTGCTTTAAGCTGCTTTCATTTTTTTAAAGTATTTTATTGTGATTATATTAAGGTTCGTGAAATGCTGAATTAAGATGGGCTATGGATTACTTCGCGGGTGAATCCTTCAAGACTGATGTACGAGCATTTTTTAGTTGCAGCAGAGTTCATCACAAATAATTGAAAAGAGTGGAAACAAAAAATTCTTCCACCTGAAAGTGGGTGAACCATACTTCGATGATTAGAGCTATTAATTTTATGGAGTTTAGTTCCCTAGAAAAGCTTGTAAAAAAAATTAGCTCAATTTGATAATGGTAAATTTTAAGTTGATCGATAACACTTATTTTGGTTCAAAATTTTAGTTTAAATTTTTTTAAGAATAAGTGAATATTTGATCAATTACTTACCGATATCCAAATTGAATTGGTTTTTGTCTAAAAAAAATCTAAGCTCTGCAAGTTGAATGGATCTGCTCATCCGAAATATATATTACTATGGACCTAAAAAAGAAAGTCGATGTCCACACACCTTTTATGTGTGAGTTAACAAAATCGCCCAAGGATAAAAAACAAAAACAAAATCGTACTTGTTGAAAAGAAATGCTAGAATATTTAAGAGGAATACAAGGCTTGTCTCACTTTGGCCATTCAGATTCCCACTTTTATTTAGAAGATTTGTACCTTTTTTTGTTGTTGATATACGTCAATAGGGTTAGTATGATGTTAGTATATTAATCAACGGAAGCTGAGGCTCAGGGTCGGCTCTGAGGTTTTGGAGGCCTAAGATAATATTCGAAAATGAGACCCTTAATAATTGTAAAGAAAATCAAATAAAAAGTCGATCACACTAAATAATTTTGATTTGGATATAGTATTTGTTTGCAATGAGAAGTATCGGAGTAGTAGCGTTTAAGGGGGAAAAAAGATGCATCCATACACCCACCACACTGAATAATTTTAAAGGGTCCAAGACATTTTTGGCGATCCCGTGACCTTTTACTCCTCATTTTTGTTTTTTTTTTTGTTTTGTTTTTTCTTGTATTCTGTGTTCTATTTTTCTGGACCACTAAAGCTTAAGTATAAAATGTCTTCTTGGATTTAAAATTGGGTCCTAAAACAACATATACTCCATACTAAGTCTTACAAATAAGTGGGAGCCCTATTTTTTGACATTTTTGGGGGGTTTAAGGCCCACGCCTCTTGGGCCTTAGCCTAGAGCCGACACTGCTGAGGCTATTTCTAATCTTTAAATATGCTCCCCGTGTGACTCGAACCTTGATCATCACCGGAGAGAAAGAGGTGAACAAACAACCTATTCTAACCTGGTGTTCGAAGATTTGAACCTCAGTATACAACAATTTTTTTTTTAGGAGAAGCCAATGTATAGTTATCACCGTTTTCAATATTATAATTCAGTCAAAAGATCGATTGTCACGGCACTTAGTAATTTGTCACAAGTTCAAAAAATATGAAAAAATCCCAATGTGATTCTGCCATCAACTTTTAAAAAATTATGATGTATAGGCTTTATATACACGAAGTAGAAGCTCAATGCGATTTTGTTTATGTACCTTTTGGTTGACATTGCGTAACACAGAAGAAGAACCTCTCGGCTCTTGCCCAACAAGATCTGCAGACACGTCTCTCCTCCTCTCTCTCGACACTACAGTCTGCTTTTCACTCGATGGCGATCCAAAGACTCCCAAAGAGCAAGCAAAAACAACCCAGATCCCCAATCCTCCTACTCACATTGCTCATCGCAGCAATCGGCATATTGTTCCTTCTCTCTTCTTTCAGACCCATATACTACGGAACTGGGTTCTCCTTATTTTCCTCTGCGAAGGACATGGTGGTGCCCAAGAACCGACCCAGACCCTACAGAGCATCGGAGAAGTTCTTGTACTGGGGAGATAGAATAGACTGTCCTGGAAAACACTGTGATTCTTGCGAGGGTTTGGGCCATCAGGAGTCCAGCCTCAGGTGTGCCCTTGAAGAAGCCATGTTTCTCAACAGGTATTGGCATTTTCTTGGACTTCATTTCCCTTTTTATGAATGTTTCTTGGTAAGGTTTGTGGGTGTTAGAGTTCATCTCACTTGCGTAGGTTAGTATAATCTAGAGGTTACTCATTTTAGGTAGGAATCCTCCTAGAAATTTAACAAGAAATTTTTCTAGGTATAGTTGATGTGTGTAGGGGTGATAGATGAGTCGAACGAGCCGAGAAAGTGGTTTGTTGGTTAAGTTTGGATTGAAAACTGATCTAGTTTTAAGAATATGTTCAAACTTAGCTTGATCAAAGACGAGCCGATCTCAGATGAGCTTGAATCGAGCTGAACACGAGTAGCTTGAGTTTTTTATACTTCATAAAACCAACGAGCCAATAGTTGCTTGTTCGAGCATAGTTTGAAAATTTAAGGAGCTTCAAGAAAATGCTGAAGCTTGGTTTGTTAAGCAAACCGATCTTGAATGAGCCTTTAACGAGCAAGCACAAGCACAAGCTCAAACTCAAGTAGGTTGATTTATTTTGCAGCCTTATGTGAGTATGTGTGGTTCTTTTTTCCTTTCCAGGCGAATTGGGTTGCTAGCAAATTGAGTTTTCTATGGACTTCATTTCCTTTTTTATGTATGTTCCTATGTAAGGTTTGTGGGTGTTGGAATTTATCACATATTGCTCACCCAAGCCACCCAAGCTTGGTTAATATAATATAGAAGTTACGCCACCTACCACCAATTGATTTTTGGTATGAATCCTCTGAGAAAGTTTACGTGGTATCAGAATTAGGTTTTCGGTGGCCTCACTTCCTACGGTTGAGTCTCCGCCCGAGTCAATTGCCTCACCTCATCAGACAACAATCCCTACCTCTACGTGCATACGGAATAAACGTGAGGGGAAGTGTTAGACTATATACCTCATCACTCATCTAAGCCACCCAAGCTTAGTTAATATAATCTAGAGGTTACTATATCTACAGGCAATTGGTTTTAGTTTGGAACGCTCCAAGATCTCACAATGGGTGTGGGGGTTTTTTTTTTCTTTCCATGTGAACTGCGGTTGCTAGCAAATTGAGTTTTCTTTCCATTTTGTTTTTTGATTGTGGCAAAGGATGTTACAAGTTACAATGAAACAATTATTCCGAGTTTGGCTCGTTAAAAATTTCATTTGAGATCGTCTCCAATTGTAAACAAGCCAAGCTCGGTCACATTCTCAAACTCAATTTGAAAATCCAGGCTTGAATAACCCTTTGCTCAGCTTAGCTTGTTTGCCGCACTTATTTCTGGCTGGGAATAGAAGTGGGAATACTGTCTACAATTTTGAGGTTTTTAGGTGGCTATATCTGGCCATTTTAGTAAGATTTGCTTTCTTAGTCTGGTAAAAGAAATTCAACTATAAGTGCAATAACCATGCTTTCTTTTATCTGCACATTCGTGTTTTCTTTTCTCAGTTGCAATATACAGTGCCAGAATTTTACGATGATTAGTGTAGGGAATTCGATATAAGATTATTTGGACATTTGTTTGATAGTGGATTCCTTACCTCCTTAGGGAGAAAAAAATATGGGCATTCTGTAATTCTGTAAAACTTGGCTGGGTTCTCGCAAAGTTGGAACTTTTGCTAATGAGTACGACAATATAATGTCTATTTTATATGAAATCCAGATTGATACTTCTCCTTTATACGACAATATAATGTCTATATTATATGAAATCCAGATTGATACTTCTCCTTTATAAGGTCCTGTTGGGTGGGTGGGGGGAAATTTGAGGGTTCTTTCTATCCATTTTAAAAGCTTGTGTAAAGTTTGTAGTCTAATTTCATGGTTTGGCAATTTTAATCTCTGTAATTTTCGAATTCGGTGATTAATAAAAAAATTTGTTAATAAAAAAAAAAATTCATTGTTTGGCGATGCGATAGGGGTGAATTGAAATGTTAGAACACTAGACGGAGGTGGCATTGATTCTAGTCACTGAATGAACCTAGTGACAAAGATTCTGATTTCACGATGCTTTCTTTCTGCAGAACTTTTGTGATGCCTTCCAGGATGTGTATTAATCCAATCCATAATACAAAAGGGATTCTTCACCAGTCAGAGAATGCAACTTCAGAGGAAAGGTGAGTTTCATTCGACTGTCTGTTGGTTATGTTGCAACAAAAGGAAGAAGAAAAGGGGAAAATGGAAATACTGGCGGCCAGTTTATCTTCAATGTACTTCTTCTTGTGCTTGCAGCTATTTAACATTATACAACCGTTGGACATGGTGCAATTGTACAAAGTACAAACTTGGCACTTGATTAGTGTTATGTGTATATCAGGTGTTTCCTAGTTTTATTTATCCTTAATTGAGAAGCGGAGCCAAGTTTATAGACCAATGGAGTCAAATACCTAGTGATGTTTCTTACAAGAGCACAATAGAAAGACGTATTTGGCAATGAATTAAAAAAGGACAAAGGAATTTCGATGATGGGCCTTGGGATTTGTTTTTTATATCTGAAGGGGTGAATGTGCAAAATACAATTACAACTACTTATTCTTAACAAATCTCGCATGTTCACTGGAGTTGAGTAACCCTACTTGATCATAATATAGTGGCCCACCAGTGATTAAAGTGGCCTGGGACATGAGTATGCGCTTGTCACATGACTTAAAGGTGGCACAATCCATAATTACTTACACATGATTTCCCTTGTTGCACTATCATCTTGTAATTTACTTTTAGGAGTAAATTTACTGCTGGCAGGTGAAATAATTAATCTCAGTGTTGCTATTTATGCTGACATTTGGTTGCTTTTTGAATGATTTATTAGGTGGGCGGCCAGCTCCTGTGGCATGGATTCTTTGTATGATCTGGACCTCATGTCCAACACTATCCCTGTAATTTTAGACAATTCTGAAACATGGCATGAGGTTCTGTCATTCAGCATGAAGTTAGGGAGTAGGGGCATTGCCCACGTAGCAGGAGCTAGTCGGTCTGATCTCAAAGAGAAAAGTCGGTACTCAAATATGTTGGTCATTAATCGAACTGCTAGTCCTCTTTCATGGTAAACTCCTATTACCTTGTACCATTTACTTCTCTCTCTCTCTCTCTCTCTCTCTCTCCATGGAAAAATTAAAAGAAAATTAAGATTCCCAAGAACAGTAATCCTATCGCTCTTCCTTTCAGTTGCATCGGAATCTTTGTAGAATGTGACCACTAGTCTATTTTGTCTCCAACTTATCTTCCATTGGTGCTACTCCTCCCATTTCATGTTTTTATTTCTTTGTCTAGCTGTACCAGACATTTACTTTGCATACTCATACCAACCACCTAATTATACATTAATACTTGTTTCTTAGTTGCCTAACACGAAATTTTCACCGTATAGTTGTTCAACTTTATTACAACTTAGATTGTGCTGAAAAGAAAGAAAAAAATATCTTAAACTGGTTCAGATCCCATAACTTAGTGAATTTAAATTTTTGTTTGTAGCTTAGGATAACACGTTGAGAAACTTATATTTATGCTGTGTTTGGTACTTTGGTTTGTGTTTTGAAAAGTTTTTTGAAAAATAGTAGAGGTAACAAGTGGAGAGAGATAGAGAGAGAAATATTGAAAGTATGGAGAATCTAGGGGGAATTTTTTGAAAAATTCTTTTTGAATTGTAAAGAGAACAAGGCATTACTTATTTTAGTTGGTGTCGAATCATGCTTGTTTTTAGGTTGGAATTAATTGTCTAACTTTTCAGGTTTATGGAGTGTAAGGATCGAAACAACCGCAGTGCAATAATGCTGCCATATTCATTTCTTCCCTCAATGGCATCCAAGAAACTACGAGATTCTGCAGAAAAGGTTTTCTACTGTTAATGCTTGCTAATGCTTTGAAGTTTTTGGATCTCTACTCATACATGACACGACCAAAAGAAAGAGAGGGAGTTTTACCACGTTTTTGTTGTTTCAACTCTGCCTGGAAACAGAAAGTATTAACAGTAGAAAACCTTTTTAACTTTTTTACCGCAGTTTACAGAAATTGAAAAAGTATAAACAGTTTTACCACGTTTTTGTTGCGAATTTTGTTACATACTTACATGAACTCGACTGTGCATCATATGATTCATATCTAGGGATTTCCACATATAGTCCAAATTTTATGCTATGCAGACTTGGCAAAAGAAAATCCAAATGTTAGATACGTTTTCAGGGTTGCATCCTATATAATTGGGATGAATTTATGCATGTGAAAGTAGAATTCATTCATAGATACCGAACTAAATAAATGGTTTTACATAGCTTTGAATACATTTACCATGAGAAAGATAGAATTCATTAATTTTCCTTTGAATACTTTAAATACTCTAAAAGTTATTTGTTGCCTCACAGAATTACAACAAGAAGGATTGGATTCGAATCACATACCCGTACCTGTGCCCATACCTATACCTATACCTGTGTCTTGTACTTCCCCAAACATAAAGGGCTTGTTTGATTGCAGGGACTAAAAAGATGGGATTGGGATAAGGGTTACATGGTCTTGGAACATGTTTCATGAGTTTAAAAGACATTAATGAACTTCGATGATATGGCGCTTATTATGCTATGTCTGCGTAACTATGTAATTTGGTCCAATCATTTGAGTGAAAGTTCTGGGTTTTTCTTGAAACTTTCCCTGTTCTGCCCCAAAATGATTATCAGGTTTCCGTTTTGTCATGTATATGTTGGTTAGGGAAAAGTTAAATAGCCGTCTAAAATCCGTCACCTGATCAAGAAATGTAGATTCTTGGATGTTTCTCTCTCTGGCTTTTTTGGTCAAATGTTACATATGCTTAGCCTTGGCAGAATGCTGAATGTACGAGGATGAGAAGAGCTTAGAGAATAAATCCTGAAATAACAGTTTTGCACTGTTATTCGTCACTCTGGCTCTTCTTGCTTTATAATTTGCACAGATGATTTGGAAGACATAATTTCTTACTTTGTTATTTATGTCTAATTCATGAACTAATATTGTCAGACCCACAGATTAAGGAGCTCCTTGGTGATTACGTTGCTATTCATGTTCGTCGGGGGGATAAATTGAAGACTAGGAAGGACAGATATGGGGTTGATAGGACCTTGCATCCCCATCTTGACCGGGATACTCGCCCAGAGTTTATTCTTTGTCGAATTTCAACATGGGTCCCACCAGGACACACGCTTTTCATTGCTTCAAATGAGAGGAAGCCAGGTTTCTTCTCACCTCTTGCTGTCAGGTAAATCAGTTTCTTTCAATTTTTATTTTATCCTCTCAATTTTCTTGCTCTATTTATAGCAGGAATTTAATGTCACAACCCAATATGTGGATTAGAAATGTGAGGTTTCATAGTTTAAAGTTAAGGGCTTAGGGTTGAGTTGACTAATTTGAAGTATATGATGAGACTTTCCATCTTTTGTTTCTCTTTTGTTGTGGTTTAATTTCAAAGAGTTAAAGAGTAACTGATTGATCTGTTTCAAGAATTGAAATGGTATACAAGCTTCCATTACAATGACATCAATAACAGAATTAGCTCACGCCAGTCTCTTTCCTCCCCACTCAAACCCAATTGCGATTCACAGAAGAGAGGGTTTATATAAAACCCTACAGGTACATGTATCTTACACTTTGCAAACAGCTCGTTCTATATTATCAGAAATATGGGTGTAACCGGTTGAAATCTTCACACCCATACTTCGGTATTTCTTGTGGTGTAATATAAATGATAGGTTGAGTATAAAAAGTTGGTAAATCCGAAGTTCTAAGCCGATCTTACTAACATGTTGAAGTGATTTCATCTGTGCATTGGATGTACAGCAATACACATGTATCAAATGTACGGAATAAGCATGAATGCAATTAAAATTCACATGGAGTGTAAATATCCTTTTAGGAGCTCTCACCCATGGACCGTTCCAAATACAAACCCATGGGTAGAACTCACCCTTGAAAACCGGCTTACAAGAAGGGTGTACCCAAGAGCTTATTTACACAAGGCCAAGCCCAGACTTAGTCGATGTGGGACATAAGGGTTGTAACACCACGGCGGCCCACTCTATCGACACTAACCCGATGGTATTGGTAGCCCTTTCTCTTTTTTGGCGGCTCCACTCACCTAGTAGTATTCAATACTTCCTAAGTATTTTAATCCCAGCCTATAGGTCGCCCCTTCCGCGTGTCAAATTGCAACGTGTTGGCTAGCTCTGATACCAAATGATACAAACTCATGAGTAGAACTCACCCCTTAAAAACGGCTTACAAGGAGAGGGTGCAAAAGAGCCTATACACACAAGGCCAAACCCATACTTAGAAGATGTGGGACATTAGGATCGTGACAGCCCCTCATATTAGTTCCTAATTTTTGGCGGTCTCTTCGTTCTCTTACCCGGGGACCATCTGCCCCATCAGTGCCCCTGGTTGGTCTCCTCCTCGTCTTCTTTTTCTTTTTAACGTTTTCTTTTCAAACAACACATTCTATACACAGAACAACCTCCTCTCTAATTTGGTTATTCCTAATCTTCTTGTGTACGTATTTTAGGAAGTATACATTAACCTATCTATATTGTGAAATGCACATACCATGTTGCTAAATTTTGTAAGAGAAAAGCACACTCATAAGAGGTCTCAACCTCCTCTTAATCCACCCTTGACTCATCTTGTTTCCATTAGCATCGTCCGGTGAAGTAGATGGCATCACAAGACTAAGCTAAGTGTGCTTCATGGCTAGCCACAAATCACTTAATTAGCCTTAAGTAATCACAGTTAGGGATTGTGGAAACAATGATCACAGTTAAGGCTAGTTAACCAAGTTTAATTTTGCTGGCCACACTTGCCTCGGTTTATCCTGCTTCGTCTCAATTAACTATGCTTCCTTATTTCGTTTTTTGATTGACTACTACTCTTAATTACTCTTACTTAGCTTTGAAGCATAGTTAGTCAGACCAAGGAGATTAAGCACCTTTTTTAAGCTACCTGAACATTACTAGGCTGTAAGCTAGCCCTACTCAAATGTGCGTACTAGTGGCATGATTCCTCTACATTAGGCCCCTATGCATTACAAAGATAGCCCAAGGACATGCTGGACAGACACTTCAGCCATATGGAGAGGATCCCATAGACTTAAACATGCACGAGCTATTCCTTTATCAATCCTACTATTTCTCCGCTATTTACTTCTCTATGTACAATCTATGGATATAGTCAATATAGTAGCATGCAAGCGATCCGCATAGTGAATTCTTGAGATGCCAGTAGGGCATGATGAAAGCTCCGACCTTTTACTCTTAGATTTGTTCTAATCGACAACATTATCCAGAGGCTGCGCTGATCTTTTGCAGTGACACCCCTTTGCAGGTATAAGTTGGCATATTCATCGAATTATAGCAATATATTGGACCCAGTGATTGAGAATAATTACCAGCTGTTCGTGCTAGAAAGGTTTATCATGATGGGAGCCAAAACATTCATAAAAACATTCAAGGAAGGGGATACAGATCTTAGCCTCACAGACGATCCAAAGAAGAATACAAAGAATTGGCAAATCCCTGTTTATACCAAGGCTGGGAAAGGGTGCTGATAGTGTCTCGTTAACCGAAAACAAAGAAATATCCCGGTTTTTTCTTGGGTCTTTGTTGTCATGTTCCCGTTAATGACTGCCCGAGTTTATTGCCCCCTATACTTCCACAACTAATTGGACACGGAAGAAACTGCTCTGATAAAGAACAGAAAAGAAACAGAATTGTTGTAGCCTTGCATGGAGATGGAGATCATGAGGTATATGTAGAGGAGACGACATGTATGCTGATATACTGAGAATTTGTGGTGTGAATACTCTGTGGATTATTGCTGGACCGGATACATTTTGCAAACAGAAATTTTGAGGAGGCCAATTTGATTCTTTCCCAATATTTGATTCTTTTGTCATTAGGATATCAATTTTTCAAACATGAAGAAATTTTTAGTCTGTCATGTTGAGTGATTTGATTTTGTACAATGCTAGGCGCGCAGAATTTTCATGCACGTATGTGGACAGAGACAAATGCATCCGGTACACACACGTGGGTTAGCTATTCTTTTGTGGGGTTCGTGTACATCGGATGTTTCCAAATTCTTCTGTGGGGCTCGTGTACATTGGATGTTTCTGAATACAGACGTGTTAGGAATTGTGCAATTTATTGTGAATCATTGATGTGAAGAAAATGATATTTTTCTTTGGTGGTTTGGATCAAAACAACAAATTCTTCCAATTCGTTGCTTTCTTACTCTATTACTGGGCGAGAGGCTAGGCAAGTCCTTTCTTACGGCCGCTTCGATCCTTGTTGATTGATTGGACATCTGTATAAAATTTAAGTAGACGACATTTAGGAAAAAACAGTTACCAAAAATAGAACAGGAAAATGAAAATGAAAATGAAAAATTGAGTTCGTTTTAATTGAACTTTATTTTTAATTATGGTATTTCCTTTTAACATTTTCGGATCCTCCAACATGTTAAAAAGCCATCTCTACCCGAAAAAAAGTTCAACTTCGGTACAGATGTCAATTGAAAAAATCTGCTTTAAGCCTCCAGTTAAACAGGATTGGTCAAATATAATGAAATATCATATCCTTGGTGTTTTTGCTTTTATTAGTTTTCAAAATTTTTGGTCACTTATTAATGATCTATACAAATTCTCTTGTGGCATGAAATAGCAAGACTTTCCATGAATATGTTATATGGACAAGAGAAGCTCCCAAAAGCCTTGATTAACAGGGTAGCAGTGTAGAACAAGATAAGACGCAATTAATTGTAACCCACAAGCGGACGGTGAGATTGATTTCTCGAGATTAGCTGACATGCGCATAACTTGGTCCAGACACTTGAGTTATAAAAAAAAAACAAGATAAGACGCAACGGCACATGGCCACCAATTTAGTTCCAAAACTTTCATTTTCGGGTCTATTTTACGTGCCGTGCTTTTATTCAAAACAAAACAAAGATATCACATCCTTTATTTTGTGTTTGCTCAACCTATAGCTTTCCCTCAATGGGAATCTTCCTACATTTGAACGTCCCCGTCCTAAAACGGAAAAAGATCTGTGACCGAAAGAAAAAGCGTACACGATGGTTCATTCGTGAATCAAGATCCTCTTATAGGATGATTTTTTCATGTGAGTTTTAAGAGGATACAATTTGGTCAAGTTGGTGTTTTGCATGGATAATAAACATGAACGTCAATGAACTATGGTGAGCCTTATTTTGCGTCACGGGAGGATCCACAGGATCTACAATCCATCACTCATCACCATTTTTTACTCTCTTAGATGGTGTTTGGAATGTTTAAATCTTTTATAGAATCTTGTTTGGCTTTCAGAACATTTTTGTTCTTTTTTGGTCAAAACTCAATCATTTTAATTTGGTGTGACATGTTTAATTTCTACTTAGGATGGACAAGCACTTGCCTCAACAAGAGACCAAGATAAGAGGATGGTCGGCAATCCGAGAACTTAGATAGATCTTTAAAGGTTGAGGGCCTACTTTCTCTTCAACTTCTCAAACAAAAGATATTATCCTCTTTTTATTTCCATGCCCTTCTCGGTGGTGAACAGGCAAGAAGAACGCCCTCACCGCCGGGGGCAAGAAAATTAATTCACAAGTAGTTCAAAAGGGTAAAAACAATATTCCGGGTTAGAGAAGTGTAGATTATACTGGCAATATATTTTGCCGCGTTACAGAGATGGTTGACACTGTTGCCAAATTAGAAGTTTTACAAAATTGAACTGAAAAAAAGTACAAGTACGAGAGGTAATTTGTATCACGGATCAAACTATAGGATTATCTGTGTAATTTTTGCAAGATATCTCCCCATTTCTATGCTATTAGAATCAATACCAGACCAGAGCAAATATTCCCTCGTACATATACGTATTTCGTAAGTTCTTGATTATACTTGCCAATCATCATCAGCCCCAGCTCAAAATCTTGAATCCAACAGGTACCCATCTCTCTCTCTCTCTCTCTCTCTCTCTCTCTCTCTCTGTGTGAAGGTTCTATCTTTTTTCTTTTTTTCTTTTTCAAGAAAACAGGTTCTTGGTTAATCGTCAATCTTTCTCTGTTTCATGTTTTCTTTGATGGGTAATTTATTAGATGGTTAAACATAACATGTTTATGGTTCTTGTGAATAATCACACCTTCATGAGTGACAATATGTCCGATCCACACACATCAATTCAACTTAGATGCAGGAGTGCTACACATTTATGTGGAGGGACTTTTCTTTCTGGGCTTCTGCCCAGGGCCGGCCCTGAAAGAGCAATCGCCTCAACCCTAAGATTCCACTGAATTGGTTTTGCATGCGAGGATTCTTTCTTAATGAGGTCAAGATTGTCACTGGTGTCATACAAAATTACGAGGAAATGAATTATGTTATGATCTAACATAGAAAAAAGAAAGTTCATGCGGTAACATGTGAATTTTGTGTAGAAAAGACCTTTTTTTTTTTGTTTGGGAAATGAGGTATGATACTCAGTTCGAATGCTACTAAATATTAGACACCGGCTGGAGTTGATTTTCTTTTCGCTTTGTCCATTTTGAGCACACTTAGGGCGAAAAACCATGGATGATTGTCTCATTTGGGATGCTGGGAGTAGGTTTTCTTTTCTTGCATATGAAAATTTTGGTTAGATAGATTCTGGAACCGAAGGCAAATCTTTGACAACGATATTACTAGTTTTATAATGCAGAAATTTGGTGCAATTAATACTTGTATAATGGTATAATCTTCTTTTCTTTGCTTTTCTGATCAAGTTAAGGCAATGTTTGGTACAGAATTAATTGGATTTGGTTGTTTGGGAATTTCCGGGAACTCTTCGCTTATTTATCATTTGTTTTGATGTAGAATCTCAATTAAATTTTCGGTACATGGTAAGAAAGATATCTGCCTGAAGTTTGACTGGCAAAGAGAATCTAGGGGTTCTTGTTGGACACTTGGACTATACTAAGGGTGTGATATGCCGTATCTTGTACGTGAGAACTTGTTTATCAGCAACATCGGCGATGCAGCGGAGGTTCTTCAGAATGGAAGTGAGGAAATAACTCATCTACTGTCAGTCCTTAGTTCAGCATCAATATCATTTTTTACTGAATGGCGTAGTTCTATATCAATCCCTACCAAAGAGATTCGCAAAGTGTATGCTGGGAGCTTAAGGCCTGAGGATGGTTCAGGAGATAATTCAAAGAGTGCTTTGTCGCCAGAGAAGCTTCTGTATTCGTTGGAGTATGCGGGCAAGGATTTGAAATTTGTGAGGATGGCGGTGGCAATTAAAGATACGGAGAGCGAAAATTTGTTGGATTATTTGGATGTGTGTTTAGATTTTATTGATCAGAGTCGAAAAGAAGGGGGTGTATTGGTGCATTGCTTTGCTGGCGTGTCAAGAAGGTATATTCATGTTTCCGAACGTGTGTAGTTTTGCTTGTTTGTTGTCGAGATTTATCTCTTTTTTTAATGGTTTTTGCAAATCTAAAAGTTTTGTCTCTTTGTCGATAAGGGTTTGGCATGCTTTATTTTCTGTGTTGTGTGGTTCTTTCATTACGTTCTCTATATTTGTATATTCCTATTACATGCTCAATTGAGGATGATCTAAATGGGGTTCAATTCAGAGCTTACATTTAATCTTTATGAAGTTTGTTATGGGAACCTGTCGCACATATTCGTATAACCTACGATAATGCATTAGTCTGCTTTTCATTTCAAATACACTTACATAGCGCCCCATTTAATCTTGATGGACAACATTTTGGAGGAGGCGCGAAGGAGGAAAGAGAGTTGATGAAGAAAACTTTAATTCACTGTTACGGACCAGACACAATCCGAGGATGCTTAGCCCAAAATGAAAAATACATAAACTTTGGTCATTAAGTGCAAATCATTGATTCGGAAACAATTCAAATAAGGAAACAAATAAAATTAAAAGGATAAACAAGTAAAGGCTACAATGAAAACAAGGATTTCAGCTTCCTCCTATGCCTGAAGTATGTACAAAGCTGTTGTAGAGTGCATCATTTTAGAAGTTTTTAGTTAATTTGTTCATATGTTGTCTTCCGTTGGCAACATCGCCAGCCATCTGTTCTTCCTTCGATTGTGATGAATGCTTTATTGTCGGAAAAGACTCCACTCCTGTCTTTTTCCCAACTGAAATTTAGTTGAACTCTAGCAAAGAACCAACCGAAATTTAGTTGAACTCTAGCAAAGAACCAAATCCTGTAACTTATCCAAATTTAAAAAAAAAAAAACTAATAAAAAAAAAATAGAAAAAAAAAAAAAGAGAGCCAAATCCTGTTTGTTACTTTGATTTGATGTCCTTGCAACCGTGATAATTTTATAACCAAAAAACTTCTACGGAAACAGCCTTAAGCCGGTGAAATCTTTGCAAAAAAGCAATGCCTAAAGTTGAAGCTCTACCGAGATATAAATATCTAGTAGAAGTTTCACAAAAGGACATTTAAAGGAGCAAGGATCCTTTCGGAGCACACAAAGGAAACTCAACTTTCTCAAAAGACATCCTATTGTGCTCCCTCGGAAGAGTCCACCAAAAACTGCGATGCTGTGGTTCACCACAAGTATTTGACTCTTCGATTTCTAGGGAATTTAAAAATTCTAATCATTCATGGTAATGTGCACGTAAATTGATTGGGTCTCTGGGCATTTGGCTTTGATTTGGGAGCATAGTTCTGTAGCAAAACAGGTATAAGGGGGCCACTGTTTCAGTGGTATTCTGTGAGTAGCCACTTTGTGCATATTGCCAAAGGTTAGGTCTGTCTCCAATTCTCCCTGCCCATACCCCCAATGATTGGGGACTAAATGGGTTCTGTTGTTGTTGATCAATCATCAACCAAAAAAACGATCAAGCTCCAAAAATATTAGCCATAGAGCTATGTAAGAAAGGGTGGTTTACATTCACCCTATTGCTTGCACATGCAACAGCAGTCATGACCATACGCTTCTTCCTATGGTTTTCAACAGTCAAACTAGCTCCTTTAGTTTCAGTTCAAGCAAAGAAAACAAATTAGTAGTGGACAATCTTTTTGGAACGGAGGGAGTATTTTCTTTAGTCAATTAAACGTGTATTGAAACCACCTTCCTCTCATGTTGGTCATCTGATAAATGTCAAGATCACTTCAATATAAGGCACTATAGTTTTCTGCTTTATCAAGTTCTGTAAGTTTACACCCTCTTTTTGCATGTGGTCATTGCAGTGCAGCTATCATTACAGCATACCTGATGAAAACAGAACAACTATCTCAAGAAGGTTCGAGCAAATCCTTTGTTTGAAAATCTGAATGTTGATGTAGGGACCAATAATCATTATACTTATCTTTTTTTTATCTGGTTTGAATTTTTTTCCATTCAGATGCGCTTGAAGCTTTACGGGAAAGCTGTGAATCTGTTTGCCCCAATGATGGGTTTCTAGAACAGGTGATGCAAGACATTGTTGTGTGCAATCATGTTCTGTACGCAGTGTTCTAAAGTGGTTTTGATGTACTTTTCTATGTGTTTGATTCTGGATGCTTTCTTCTCTACCTTGCAGTTAAAAATGTTCGAAGAAATGGGTTTCAAGGTTGATCACTCTAGCCCTATATACAAGCGCTTCCGTTTGAAACTTTTAGGTCTGATTCTTATGGGCTTTGCTATTACCATCTCTGTTTGTTTTTTACTTTTTGTTTACGATCGTTGTTGGAAGCATTAGGACTGGTTCATATTTACTTTCTATTACTATCTTTTTGTGCATATTTACTTTGGGGTTTGATTATAGTTTTCAGAGGTGTACTTGCTTTGCTTGAGGGATTGTGCATTGGGTTTTCAATTTATACGTTCACATTATGTTCTTACCATGTATAGGCTGAAACAGAGTTACGATCTAGCTAGTAGCATAAAGATATGAGTTTACATTACTATTGAATGATATATAACTCTTTCTTCATAGATCTCGTTGTAACTATTATCTTTCATGATACTTATTCTATATAAGTTTATTGTACTGGGCGTTTATCAGGAAGACTTGCCATCATGGCTTGTTACTCGAGGCCTTCTTCTGAAAATTGCAAAAATCTTGTGGTTCGAGCCTTTTAACACTAGTCTATTGATTCATGTGAAGAACATTTTAATATGTGAAATGTCACATGGCAAGGCATAAAACAGAATCTGCCCACCCCGTGCGCTATGGATCACGAATTGTCTATTAAAAAGTAGGGATTTTGCATGCAAGCTCCTATGATGATGTTGGGAAAATAAAGTGCCATCTGACCACAATTCTAGTGATGAGTAATTAACCATTCCCCTTGACTAGTAGCTTTCTCTCATTTATGTTGGCCCTAAGTTAGAATCTTATGACAAGTGATTCAATTCCTGAATTGATCGAAGATCCATTGATAAATTGAGACAAATTTGTAGCTAACTATTCCAGAATATGGTCAGTAACAAATCCTGTGATTCCCGATCATTTGAAAATTTAAGATTCAAGTGATTCTTGATCTGTTGGATCCAAGTTCATCCAACTGTTCTGAACAGCTTTTCACATCTTTTTTCTTGAAAATTTTGGCTTTTCACCTCTTTTTTCTCGGAAAAATTGGAATCCAACTTCTTTGAGTGTTTAATGTGCACGCTGCCTATACTTATGCGTAATTCACTAATTTGTTAAGGTGAGTATAGGATTAAATAGGATGCAATGTATTTAACCCTTATTTTCTTCTCTTTTCTTCTTAGAAAAA
Organism: Rhododendron kiyosumense; assembly: GCA_019656275.1. Taxonomy (NCBI): domain Eukaryota; kingdom Viridiplantae; phylum Streptophyta; class Magnoliopsida; order Ericales; family Ericaceae; genus Rhododendron; species Rhododendron kiyosumense. Next base: position 64,224 of record BPLS01000504.1, on the reverse strand, counting down.
GATATACCCTAAAGATATCATGCCTGTCAACTTAAATCTGCTGATCTCATGCCAGTCCTTGAATCAGTTTTTGCTTTTGATGATCTCATTTGACTGACCTTTAGCCACTAGGACATGATTAGTGAAGCTGGGAAGTAAGTCATTTAAAGATATAGTATACTATTAATAAAGCCAAACCACAAAACTTATGATGTAGTGGGTAGCTTTTTGTTGATATCAGACAACGATTCTCTGGCTCAATATATGCTTTGCTCGGTTTGCATTTTGAAAAAATTTCCCAACTCGAAAAACACTCATTACTCCTACTTTCAATAATTACTCTCATTTTTCTCTCCACTCATTACCCCTATGTCCAATCATTATTATCATTTCTCTCTCTATCTCTCTCCACTCATTACCCATATCTCCCATCATTACCCTAATTTCTCTCTTCACTCGTTACCCCAAAAACCAAACTCAAAAATTTTCAAAAACCCATCCAACCACAGCATTAAGCTTCAGAACCCCCAAAATCTGCCCAAGCTTGAGCATGCAGACAACTGGCAGGACTCTGTTTGTTTGATGCCCTAATTATGGCATCAACTGTGAGCTGCCATGGTTGTGATGTAGGGTAATATAACCAAATCAGAAATAGGCAGTACAGTCGAAACAAAACAAGATTCATCTGGGAAATGGGGATCATCACCTCCCTATCTTATGTGATGAGTAACCGTTCTTACTCTCCAACTATGAGCTGCTTTTCACTTTGTTGTCATTACTTGAAGGAGCTGTGTGCTTCTTTTAAGTCTCATGTTTGGCAAATGTTCTATTTTTTACCCTTCGTAGTGTATTGAAATGAGCATTTTAGTTGCAATTGAAGTCCGTGCCTCAATGTAAGAGTTGCAAGCTGCAAGTTGAACATTAGTTTTTTATCAGAATGTCGAAGTTTTGCTTATTACTGACTGCATTGTTAGTGAAGCATATTATTCCCCTCAAACAATATAAGGTCAACCACGCCAAAGAGGGAAAGAAAAGAGAAAAAGGTCCCCTTATATATGTTGACCAGTCTCCTATATACGTCCACGATAAGAAATGAGGTGTATTTTATTTCGGGGGCTTTCCATTTTTTCATATTGTTTGTGCCTCAAAAATGACAGGTGATTCCTACAGTAGCGGAAATAAAATAGACAATTCCAAATTTGGGGCTGATCCTGGCTTGCCAACAGAAGAAGTCTCTTCTGAGGTAGGAACAGCTGTGGATGCAGTAAAAGTTTCTTCTCCTGCCTATCGCTGCAAGAAATGCCGGAGAGTTGTTGCAGTGAAAGATAATGTTGTGGATCATGTTCCGGGGGAGGGCGAGACATCCTTTCAATGGCATAAGAGGAGAAGTGGTAACCCTTTTAACAAGTGTGATGAGATGGAGTGCTCGTCTATATTTGTCGAGCCTCTACGTTGGATGACAGCAGGTACAACACATTGACCACTGCCATTTATTTCATCGGGATATTTGGATGTCGAGGCATATTCCTAAACAAAGATGTAGGAAAATTAATTTGTTTGGTTGTTTCAAGATAAGTTTTCCACAATATGTTTTCAGAAAATCGTCTAGGGGCCAATTCCGAAACTTGTTTTTGAGGAATTTTTTTCCTGGGAGATAACATTCTGAACAAAGAATAATTCTTTCCAAATTCCTTGACGTAATAAAAAAAAGGGGTGCTAAAACGGGGAGTATTTGTGTTCTTCAAAACTGTTTCCTGAAAAACTCTTTTTTTCTTTTTAACTGAAAAAAGAGAGTTTTCCAGAGAACTGTTTTGAAAAACTGTTTCTAAAAATTGCAAACGAAGAGGGACATTGATACATCAAAACAAGGTACGAGTCTATGACTAGTGGGCATCGATTTGGCGTCTCTGGGCATACATTGAATAAGAACATTCCAGAAAGATGTTAGTGTGGTGTATTTGGTTAATAACATTAATTCATTGTTAACTTGTTAGTAAAAGATCATTCTTTAAATTGTCCTTGCATTTCGCCAACCTTTGTTTGATTTCCTTTGTGAGCAGTCGAAGAAGGTGCATCAGAGGGGAAGCTTATGTGTGCTCATTGCGAAGGGCGCTTGGGTTACTTCAACTGGTCAGGCATCCAATGCAGTTGTGGTAGCTGGATCACCCCTGCCTTTCAGCTCCATAAAAGCAGAGTTGACATCAGCACCCTCTGATGATTTTCAAGGCAGAAGAGATAGATTCATTTGCGTAATACATTCGAGATTAGAGAATACCGTAAAAGGGGAAGGGTTATGTGTACCTGATATGGCTACTTTCTTTTTGTTTTGAACTAGATATGGCTACCTGTGAAATAATAAGACCTGAAATATGATACTCGTGAGTCGTGATATGGAAGTGCAAAATTTTTGAGTTGAGGTTTACTAAGACAAAAAAAGATTAGATGTTTGAGAAATCGGCTGTGTTTAGTCGGTCTTTTGCTTTGCCTTCGGCACCCAGCTGGGGAGTGAAGCTTAGAACTGCAGATCTTCTGTTCCCGGAATACTGTTCGATTTGGTCGTTTCCATTTCCGAATGCTTCAATGCTTCTTTTTTGATTCTGCAATGCAATTTCTTTGTATTATGAGATGCATATGTATTATTTCCTCTTTACTTCTTGGTTTCTCCTCTTTTGATTGTCCGGGACGGTTCAATTTTTTTCTCATGTGGTTGTACCCCTTGACTTTTAGGGTCTGTTCATTTGTCGGGAATGTTGAGTGGGAAATGGATTCTCAGGAAAAATGAAATTAATTTTCTAGTGTGTGATCTTGATAAGAAATATTGCAAGAAAATTAAATTTTTTTTATTTTGGTAAGACCTATTATGCAAAAAAATATTTTTAATTGGAAAAATTAAAGTTGTGGGTTTTACAACTTTCTTGGTAATGGATCACATAGAAAGTTATAAGAAAGTTGATTTTTCCATCCTTGTCCTGTCCATGCAACTGAACGGGGCTGGCCTTAAGAGGGACGTTTAGGGTTCAAGTCTATGAAGAGACATCCCTTGGTTATTAACTCACTAATTTTTCTCTAACCCTCACTAATGTATAGTAATAAATACTGGCAAAAAAAGAAAATCAATTTTGAAATGTTCAGTGTTAAACTCCTCGACAAACTCTATTAGATGAACAAACAAATTGTAATTATTTCTAATGTATATTGAAGTACATAACTTAATACGTAACGGTCATTGAGATTAATTGGGAAAGGTTTTTTTTTTTTTTTTTTCTTCGATAAATATCTAGCCTACGGTAAAGGGATGGGGACGGGATGCTGCTAAGCTGCACACGGATGCACACCAAACACTCACGCTCCTGGTGAGAATTAAACCCTCACCTTCCATGATCATGAGGAAGATGTGAGAAAATGCCATTAGACTACAGGCCTGTTGATGGTAAGGTGTTCAGAAAAAGCCAAAAGTGTTCAGAAAAAGCCAAAACTGGACGGTTCAAAATTTTTTTCCTCTCCTTTCCTTCTTTGTTTTTTCCAAATCAAAGCTCTTGAGCCGCAGGCTCAAAGCGCTTTTTTTTTTTTTTGAAAAGGCAGGCTCAAAGCTTATTCACTTTATATCAGCTAGAAAATCCGTATGCAGTCGGGCTCAAAAAAAAAAAACAAAAAAAACCTTGACAAAATGAGATTCGATCCTTTATAACCCCTAAAAACACACAAAAAGAAAGCAAGATTCACGATTAGCAGTTCACCAAGGGAAGGTAGCAAAGATCTCACTTGGGTAAGGAATAGAGATTGCAAGCTGGCTTGTACATCTGGTTATTTATAAATAAATGAAAAACGGAACAGAGATTGCAAACTGACTGGCAAATAAACAAGCTCCATTCGCATTTGAACCGTTTAAGAAAAACGTACTCTTTTTGCAAACCCTAAGTTCAAATGACAAGTACATAATGCAACGCCATCTCTCATGATCTGAGATTTGAGATAGAAATAGTACATAACAGTACCCCTTGCAAACCAAGAAGTCAATAATCACGAAAGACGAGATTCTCGCAAGGAAGTATGGCAAAATGAAGGTATATGGGATTATACAAGTGCAAAAACATCCTAAATAGATACTCAGAGACCAAGTCCAACAGTGCGGCCATCTCTGCGACGGAGCCCAGCAGTGTATTGCTTCTCCAGTTCCAGCTGCAGTTGTTCCATCTGCTTCTCCGCTTGTAGGCCACTGGTTTCTTGATTGTCGGGTTTGTGTTCCGCTGCTTTCACTTCGCCCTTCACACCCTACAATTCGCCATAGGTACCAACGCAACCTCAGACTCTAAAAGCGTGTTAGTATGTGGGAACAGAGTATAAACAAGTGAGCAAGGCGTCAACGAACAAGCACATGGAAGGGGCATACCATCATTTCAGATTTTCAAGTTTTTTTTGGTAAAAGGGAATAAGATAGCAAGTGGGAATTACCATGAGTTTGTTGAATTTTTCTTGTCGTTCTCGATCAGGAAACAGAGTTGCATCCCAGCGATGACCAGACTGCAAAATACATGGAACGAGGATTGAATGAAACATAACAAACTGATGAGCAGTACAGAGTGGGAGTTACAGTAGAACAACAAATACTCTGCTCATTTGTTAGAACGAAACATTGACTGACCTATGCAAGGACCAAGGGTTTACCTTACGGTTAGTTTGGATCTTGTATTTGTCGATGGATTTATTGGATGAAAAAGAAGAGAGAATGACACGTAAAGGCCGAATTTACATCTTTGATTCCCTATTCAGTTCCCTTTCCCTCCATATATCCCTCCCCAATTCCTGAAGTTTATTAACCTCAAATTGCATGCACGTGCATCTCCGACAGAACCCTCACCTTGTCAATGTTCGATGGTGCATCTAGCTGTTTTCTCATCACTGGTGTTTTCAATGGAGGCGAGTGTCGGTGAATTCTAATCTTCTATTTCGTATGCAATAGGTTAGAATTCATGATTTTTTGCTATAATAGATGCACATGGTGGGTGTCTATTGCAATATCATTATTAGGGCAAAATTGTTGTCATTCTCTCTCTAAACAAAATCAATATTCCAGTTAAAGTTGGTTTTCTGATTTATAAACCTTTTCAGAATATGATATATATAAAAACAACACACCCTCCTCCCCCCCCTCTTTTCAGAAGCATAGCAGAATTGATGCCTTAAGCAAAAAAAATCTTAGTTTTCCGCTCTTGTTTGAATCAGTTATGTCTCACCTTTATTCCTCCACAAATATGTTTCAAAAACAAGAACTAAATAAGAAAAAAGCAACTACAAAATGACAAGGAAGAATAATTAATAATTACCTCCTCAGCAGTAGTGTTCTTCTTATTCCCCCACAGCAGCTTCTTCTTTTGGTCAGCGGACATGTAACCCGTTCCAATGAGGTTCTTATTAACTGTTTTGTTTTTTTCACAGGGAACAAACAACAAATCAGCATACATCATTGATGTCAAGAGGTGCTCAACATTTAGCATTGACCTTCACATTAATGAATTTTTTTTTTTGAAAACCATAAAATTCTCAATGGAGTGGACCCACATAGGCAACTGCAGTAACTAAGTCATGATAATAATCCCAATCCGGTAGGACGGACTGGAGGGCTCAAGCATACATACGGTTCAGTCTCAGCAAATGGGTCGATTGGCTTAGGATTTCAACTGAACTTACTTTATGGCCAAGCAAAGTAGCATGAGTAAGCCAGTCAGAAGGTGTTTAAGAGAGGAGTTTCAGGACGAAAGAGGCAAGTGCTCTATGGCTGGAGATGTCAACTCGATTACCATCTTCCTCTAGGGCTATCTGTGTTACAGGCATTGGAAAGTGCTTTATCATCTCAACAGGGCTGATTCCCAAAGAATGTTTGTACCACAAAATTGTTTTATTCGTTCCATCTATCCATGTTTGAAATAATATTAACCATGCTACGGCAACAGACTTGTGAAAGGTGTGAAAGGACATGCCCGGATTTGAGATGCTGCTTCTGGTAGGTATCCCACACCCATCCCAAATGGACGATCCTCAAAATGGAGGATCCATGTAAAACAGGTCTTCCCCCCAACCTTAAAAAACTAAAAAAACTAAAAAAACTAATTGCCATTCACTTTTAGAACCCCCTGGTTACAAAAGTTGCAAATTCCAAGCTTCGTAGTGTCAAGATTAAGAAACTTACAGTGCCTTCAAAAAGTTATGTCTAGAAGACCAGGAAACAAGATGAAGATAATGCAATACCTAATTCCGCAGCTTTCATTGCAGCAATTTTTGCAGCATCAAAGTCATTAGCAGCCTCAGAGCCTTTGGCAGGAGCCTCCTCTGAAGTCACCTTACCAACAAGCTCCTGGACTTGCTTTGAACTTGAAGGCAGCTTTTCATCAGCTACAGTGGAAAACTTCGACACTAATTGATAAATAAGAACAATTATGAGAAATAATACTCGATTGAAAACAAATAAATAAAGAAAATAAACCCTTTAGGGGGGAGAAACAACAGAAGACAATCCTTCGATTTCTACCTTTCCCATGATCAGTGCTCGAGCTCTCCAACTTTGGCTTTTTGGCAGAATATTCGTGATTTTCACTGTTAAAAGCAGATTTATCTTCAAACTGCTCCACTGGTGCTCTATCAGACCAGTCCTTGGGTCTGCTAGTTTCCTGATCATCAAATTTCTTCTTTTCCTCTTTGGTATATTTATGACCATCAAATTCTCTAGGGTCACTATTAGATGCTTCTTTTGAGCGATGTTTGGCCCCATCCCTTCTTGAAGTAGAGTCATTCCGATTCCCCAAATATTCTCCATAAACAGGTGAAAGATCACCTTTGTAATCCCCCAAACTCCTCCGATGTTCCCTCTTTTCATCTCGACTGCCTCCATCCCCCTTGTCTTTATCCCTGCTTCTATTCCCGGAACCATCGGATCTATATCTAGAGTACTTATCATCACCACGTGAAGGATCTCTAGATCTGTAATGCTCACTTTCTCTCCTTGTGTCATCTCTAAGCTTTTCATGTCGGCTATAGTCATCCCGCCTATGGTAATTATGAGAACTCCTAGAGGACTGCCGATCTGAATTCCTATATGAATCACCACTTCGGCCACGGTAGCTCCTACCAGAATCCTTCTCTAGGTCCCTCCTGTTACCATTCCTTCGCCATGATTCAGAATCTCTTGTAGGATTATCCCTTGAATAGATTGGACTAGAGCTATGCTCACGTGTTGGACTCCCTGAAAAGATCAAAGTTTAGAGAGAATATTCAAGGCCACAGTGGGCGGCCAGTTCCTTTTTGAACTACTTGAGACAACGGAAGGAGAATGACTATATATTTCGAAGCATCTCTCACTTACGTGTTTCTTCCTAGAAGATTATATTATGTAATGAATGAGAGCTAAGGTAATTCACCAATATTTCAAAACACGCAATCCTACCATTGGATAGTGGGCTACGAAGCACCAATACTCCAAAAATAGTTGCATCTGGGTATTTGTATTGGATGCCGATTCGGGCCCAATACGTTTTGGATACGGAAAATAGTATCCAATATTTAAATTAAATGTTTGAAATTTCAGATATGCACAGGATATTTATACAATACTTTCAGGAAAAAGTGCGGCTAAGCCGGGTTTTTTTGGAATTAAAAAATAAGGGGGCAAACGGTAAATTAAGTGTTATAAGTAGAGATTAGAGCATTTCCGATTGGATGGTTAGAATTCAACAGCTGAAGGCTGCAAAATGACAAAAATGGGACCCATTTATCAAATGATAAGTACCTTTTATTGAAGTGAGTGGGTGAACATTTCAATGGTCTAGCTAGAACTTATTATCTTGTGGAACAAATAATTTCAGGACTAAGACCTCTTGCACGGTTGCGGTTCTTTTTCTGCAACAACTTTCAGCACCAGCTACGTTGTACTTCCAAGTTTCCGGAAATAGTCAAGGAAATATGTTTCCCTATTCAAAATTAATCTATGACTGAAATCTCGGACTCTCAAACCAAGCATCTTGAAAAGAAAACAAATTACGAAAAATGCAAAGAAAAACTTTCAGATCAAACAAACAAACCACTTCCAACCCATGGGAACCAGAGATATTATAGATTTCCCTACAAATTTCCGCATATATTATCCACAGAATACATCGTAAAGATACAACAAAAGTTGACAAACTAACCATCAGATGACGACGATCCACTAACTGGAGACCGGCGCCTGTACTTCCTGTTAGCTGCATCGTTTGAAGGCTTACGAAATGCTGCCTTTGCATCGGCATTATCTGGGGACGGAGACAATGTTTTTGACTCCATATTTGCCAATTGCTAATACCTGACAGAAAAAATACAAGAAAATGAGTCCCAATTCTTTAGTAGCACACATGGAAACGATAGTCATCAGTGTAAAATGCTGATAATTTTGTGGAAATATCAGGAATATTTGGTTTACTCTCAGTCAGTATATTTGAATTGATATTTTTCTTACATATTATGGTTGCTTGCATATTTCTTCTTACTTGGTAGCTCTTTTGTTTCTTTTGGGATTGACATGCTTTAGAGATTTTTTCCTAGTTGGGAACACGATCTTTCTTGATCGGACCAACTACCAAGGTTCTCATGACATTCTGACTTGAGATCACAAGAGCAAGATTTCTGAGGCAGTTTCGTCACTTGGATTGGAGGATCCTGCAACTAAGCATGTGCTCAAGGGGCTCTTGCTGTGTGTTGTAATAACACCACAGCTTATTTTTTGACTTTTGGTCAGAGGTGTAAGCAAGGGGCTCTTGAAGCAACTCAACCATAAATTGCAATGAGAAGCACTACTAAAGGACACCTAAAATTTCTTTCACATCCAATAGCATCACAAGTTGATAACTACAATGAAACCGAATGACAGTTGCAAAATCAAACTTATTTGTGCAATTCAACAGGTTATTTGGTCAAGTAGAATCCGAATGCATACCAACAAGAAGTGATTGAACTATAATACCTTGATAAGCATCTTTTAACAACAACAATAACAGTACCTTGATAAGCATCTTTTAACAACAAAGATAACAGTACCCATCTAATCCCAATTGATAGGGTATGGGCGAGGGTCGCAACATATGCACAAAGTAGCTACTCTCAGAAAGTTTTACCGCTGAAACTAGAGAAACTTAAAGACTGTTATACTGTGGAACCATGCCCCCAAATCAAAGCCAAAAGGCATCAAAGAAGGCAGGCCGCAGGCCTAGAGCCCTGATAGATATCTGTCAGGCAATTTGAATGAATTTTCGCTCTCTCGATGTGTGCTAATGAAAAAGAATAAAATACTACAAATCTTTACTTATCTTTTTACTATTAGATATAGTCCACAACTGAAGATAGTGAAAAAAGAAGGGGAATGATTTTTGCACTCCCCAAAGTAAACAATTTGGGTAGTGCGGCTAACAATTTGGGGAGTGTGAAAATCACTCCCCAGAAGGAATATTACTATCATGTTAAGCTCCTTCTGAACAACCAAATACCGCTTAGAACACAAGCATCATTATCAGAAATGCTTCTGTACCGTTTCGAAAGAGGTCATGAGTTATTCAGAAACACAAATCAGACCTTATTTAAATGTAAAACTAACTGATAATCGGTAAATTGACCAAAATCAGATGTACACCACCGCTTCAGGTCCCCCAAAAATGCTTTCAAAAAAGTGCCCTAAAAGTTTAATGCTTTTATCTGCTTCAACCCATAATTTGTGTTTATGCTTCTAAGTTACCCGTAAAAAGCATCAAACAGAAAGACAACCAGAGAGAGAGAGAGAGAGAGAGAGAGAGAGAGAGAGAGAGGTACCTGTTGTTATCGTCGCCGGAGCTGAGCGAGGTTTGTTCGATTTAAGGTTCAAGATTTTGGGGTGGTTCTGAAGAATTCTGATCGATCAGTTATTTCTAGGGCTTCAAATATATAGGTGTTCTTGGTTTTGCAAATTTTACCACATAATTTCTGAATGTCACAAATTCACCCCTGAAAGTGAATCAAAAATTTCCATTCGTGGATTCCGTCCAAAAAAGGTTAGTAGGAGTAGTATTTATCACGCAAAAATGAAAAGGGCAAATTTCACTCAGACCCCCTGAGGTATCTGACAATGACAGAAAGTACCCCCCAGTTTTCAAAAATGACAGAAACCTCCCTTACTTTACAGTTTGGGTTTCATTCCGTTAGTTTCCGTTAGTTCCGTTAGTTAAATGGACGGAAAATGTACGGAAATGTACGGAAAATGAAATCTTCAATTTTATTTAGTTCTACACCTATCTTAGGGCTCTCATTAAAAGTCCTAGAGTTAAAAATTAATTTTGATCATTTAGGATAAAATAATTAAAAAAATCAAATCTTCGCACAGATTCAAACGGGTTAAAAATTGAAGCATTTAAGTACTTGCTCTTCATTTGGTTCTATGGTTTTCTTAAAGCTCTCATTGAAAATCCTAAAGCAAAAAATTAATTATGACCATTTAGGATAAAATAATCAGAAAAATACGATTTTCGCACCAATTCAAACGGATTGAAAATTTGAGCACTTAAGTATCTCCTTTTCGTTTAGTTTTACGGCTATCTTAGGACTTTCATTGAAAATCTTAAAACCAAAAATTAATTATTGCATTTTAAGATAAAATAAAATTAAAAAAAAAGATCTTTGCGCAGATTCAAATAGATTGAAAATTGGAGCACTTAAGTATTTGTTCTTCATTGAAAGCTCTAAAATCAAGTGAAAAGCAAAATTTTTAAATGCTCCAAATTTTAATCCGTTTGAATCGGTGCGAAGATTTTATTTTTTTAATCATTTTATCCTAAATGATCATAATTAATTTTTAACTCTAGGACTTTTAATGAGAGCCCTAAGATAGGTGTAGAACTAAATAAAATTGAAGATTTCATTTTCCGTACATTTTCCGTCCATTTAACTAACGGAACTAACGGAAACTAACGGAATGAAACCCAAACTGTAAAGTAAGGGAGGTTTCTGTCATTTTTGAAAACTGGAGGGTACTTTCTGTCATTGTCAAATACCTCAGGGGGTCTGAGTGAAATTTGCCCAAATGAAAACTTAAGAGCATCTCTAGTCTTGACCCAAAATTTTACCTAAATTTGGGTCAAATTTAGGTAAAAACTCATTTTGGATCAGGCTTTCTCCAATGGCAAAATGATCTTTTATCCAAATATATTATTTTTTAAGTATTGAATGGCAATTATACTGTAAATAATAGAAGGGAACAAATTTGATTTGGGGTTGAGAATGACTGACTATTATGAAGAAAAAAAAGAAGAAGAACTCGGCCCACCTCCATAACCACTGCCAACCACCCAAACAGTCTATCAGTTACCATCACTCATAAAACTTTGATCCATATATCCTCCATTCTTTTTCGTTTGTAGGAACTCGTTTAGGCGGCAGTGGCCATGA
>BPLS01000504.1:0-20147 GCA_019656275.1 Rhododendron kiyosumense | reverse complement strand
ACCATCGGCTCCATTCGCTAAAAGGTGATTAGGTATCGACACGTAAATGGCACATTTCGATTCTTCAAAGAGAGTACCGTTTCCAGTGGTGGTAGCCACCTTAAAGGCTCCGGTGGGGCCGGTTAAAGCTCGAGTACCGATGGCCGGTTAAAGCTCGGTCTCTAGTAATTTCTTCATGTTTTGTGCATCTTTATCATCAAAATCTATATATCCCCGGCCAATCGAGTACCAGCAGCAATTGGGGAATCAAAAGACTGTATTCTTCTTCTCCTTTCAACATCCCTTGGGTTCTTGCCGAGCTCCATTAAAATGAACTGAATTGGTCATCAAAGTGTTCTTGAAAAATGAATGAAAAATTAAAAACGGATCGGAGGAGACACTACCACCCCTCCCTCCTATCCCTGTTACATGTTTCTCATATGTAGCATTATGGAAAGTAAAATGCTATTATAATACGTATCTTTCATTGTATGTCTACAGTATGCGCCTCTTCAATTAATTATATGTGAAATTTCACAAAATGGGCATTTGCAACATTATTCTCGAATTTATAATCTCGGTATTAATTAAAAATCGTAGGATATGTATACTAATTCATAACATAAATCTTAAAGTCTACATTTTTTGTTTCAATTGGGTTATTGTCTTTACATTATCATCATGAGCTTTTATACATAGAGTAATGATAGGTGCGTTAAATATTCACATTAGCACCCTCTAATTTATATTTATTAAGTTCTATTTATATTATTATTCGGAGCTTAATGCTTTATTTGTGTATTATAGGTGAAATCTCTAAAGTGATGCTAGGAGTATTAACTTCGCCTTACTAGATGACTTCAATCCCACAACAAATATCGACCAAAGAACAAGACACCAAAGTTACGTGGAAAACCCCAAAATCGGGTAAAAACCACAGGAAGGAATCATGCACTAAAACAAATGTACGATTACAAATATTCTTACTAATTGACTGTGTATCCTCTCCACGAATCCTAAGAACTATTTGCCGAATCCATGTTCATCGTACCCCTGCATGATCACTGTATCTTGAATCCTCAAGCCTTCCAAACGATCGCCTTTCGAACTCCACAAAAGGGCTTTACTCAAAAAGAGACGATTTTGTTGTGTTGCAAAAAACCACTCGAAGATGACTCTGTTGCATGGAGATTCTATCAATCTTTAGTTCTTCGAGATCCCCAATTGAAGCTCTCCAGATTTGTTTTGATGTACTCTCTCAAGCACCAAGAAAACTCACGGCCGCATCACCATTATTCTGACCTAATCGCCTTATCTCAATTACCACTACAAGAAAAAGTATGTTTAGTGACGAAAAAATGGTGACAAAATTTAATTTTGTCACTAAATGAGTATATTTGGCGACGAAAAAATAAATTCGTCACTGTTTTGACAACTTTCGCGACGAAATTATTTCGTCAGCAATTATAACTATTTAGCGACGAAAAAGATATTTTTGTCCCAAAGGCACCTATTTGGCGACGAAATAAAATTTTCACACCAAAAGAGTAAAAAAGGAGACGAAATTTTTTTTGGTCGCCAAAAATAACTATTTAGTGACGAAAAAAATATTTCATCTATAAGTTTCCCGTACTTAAAACCACAAACACAGAGTGTATTTCCCTGAAAAAGTGCCAAAACACAGAAACATTCCACTCATGTATTACTTTAGCGTATCTCCTAAAGTAGCATAGTTAAATTTCAGTTTTCCGAATTAGCTTGAATTAGCAAAGAAACATTCCACTCTTGTATTTCTTCTATGAAACTGACCAATCTAAAGCGCAAAAGTTAACTACTAATCAAGCATAAAAGAGGAAAAATTCAGGACATTCCATCAAAAAAGGATATTGCACACTTGAACAATCCTCCAGACCTAGTATTTCGAAATCCACACTGCATTTGAGTTGATGTTGAATTGATTTTAGGTGATGTAGAATTTTTTCAGCAGTGGCACACTTCGAGAATTCTTAATTTTAACTTTACAAGAGAGAGAGAGAGAGAGAGAGAGAGAGAGAGAGAGAGAGAGCTGATCAATTTAAGGTTTAGGGCTGGTTGTGATGCTGATGGTTCTCATCGAATAGGATACACAGACAGAGGAACCCTAGCAGAGAAGACGAGTGACGGATTCTTGTCCCAATTGAATCTTCATTGTCTGAGCTGGTTCAAGTCATGTGGTGGGCTTGAGTCACAGGCCAACGGGAGAGAGGAGGTGGAATTTCTTTCAACTAGAACATTTATTACATCTTAAAACACAACATATTATACCCCGTTACAGGACTGTTACACCTCGTTACACATGCTAGTTCTTGAAAAAAGTTCACGAGTGCGGTATTCGATTTCCGTTACACATTGATCGATACTCCCAATATCTATTATTTGCGACCGTTACACCGATCGATACTGGGATTTAAAACCATGCATAGAAGTCTTCCATACTCCCTTTTTTCTTGCTGCTCGGTCGATTGCTGCTGTCGGCTACCTATGCCTGCCCGCTGATTGCTCGACCATCTGCCAATAATCATACTACTGCTTTTGGCTCTTTCCTTTGTCTAGTTGGGCAGAAGGAAAACCGGTGCCGGTTCGGCGCGTCCAAGCCGTCCATTGTGTTTTTGGACGGCTTGGATTTGGAGAGAAAAAAAAAAGAGAAGAGAGAGCGTTAGGTGAGACTTCAGAGGAGAAAGATGATTTTAATTCGAGTTGTAAAAGTGTATTGAACTGCTCGGATGTACCGGGCGGGTACTACGTGGAATATATCCACCCCGCACCGAAAAATTTCTTAAGAGGAAGAGAGTCGATCGAGAGAGAGTTTTTTTTATCCAGAGAGAGAGAGAGAGAGAGAGAGAGAGAGAGTTGATCTATGAAGATTGAGTGGAATGGACTGTTTTTCTGTGAAAAGCAGAATGGAGGTTTTTTTTTTGGGAAAATGACGGCCCAGAATGTGTTTTGATAATTAATACCCGAAAATGACAAGCTAAAAACATTTGTTACTACTGAAATTATTGGATTTACTAAGTTGACCCAATTAAAAATTATATTTAGATTTAGATGGGTTTGGACTAATTATAAATTTATGAGTTTGGGCGAATCCATAAAATTGGATTCAAATTGCTACCTCTAGTTTTGAGATAACAAAACTTAATAAAATTTCCATGTTTTTTTTTAATGTAAAACAATACTTATACAGCCTTAAATTAAATTTACACTCCCTCCATATTCAAATGTACGTAAGCCATTTGAGAGAGGCGGGTCAACATTCGGATAAAAGCAATTTTAGCGTAAGTAAATTTTAAAATTTACTTCCTCCGTCCCAAAATCTTTGGACTTTTTCGATATTCACTCCGTATTTTAAACTCTTATATCTCCCAATTAATAATATTTTTCATAATTTTAAAAATTTTGTTGTAAATTTAATCGAGAGCTATCAAATAAGATTCATATTACATATTTTTGAAGATTCATATCGAAAGATATAATAGTTTAAAGAACGGCACAAATGTCGAAAAACTCCAAAGATTTTGGGACCGAGGGAGTATGGAACATTCAAAAGATCTCAAATGAAACTTTCAATTTTTGTTAAAAAAATAAAAAATTCTTTTCAATAATAAGTTAGTTTTTGTACGAAAATTAACACAGCTCCTCCAAAAGGACAAACGTGTAGATATTTTGAAGAACTTCCGGAAAAGGCACAAAATAATAAATTGCTTCATTCCCCTAGATTCCCCCTACTTTCAACATTTCTCTCTATCTCTCTCCACTTATTACCCCTACTATTTTTCAAAAAAAATTTCAAAACACCAAACAAAGCATAAGACACAAAAAAAAAAATCACAACTGAAGCCTTGTGATCATAGTGCCTGCAACCTAAGAAAGACCTGCAGCCCAACAAAGGCAAAGCCCACTACAACCAAAGCAAGGCCAAGGCCCATCTATTCAACCAGTGCTTAGGCCTTAGCACTATCTCAGGCCCCATGCCAATACGACTACTCACGGGTCTTCACCCGGAAATGCTGCATCTTACAGCCCGTTTGGCGGGTGGAAATGGTAGGGGATAAGGGCATATATAGTTGTAGTAAAAAACTATGACACATGATACTTATTCTACGATTTGTATCGTCTCTCATTTGGAGAATGATACGTATCGTATTCTGTATTATTTTTGTATAGAAATTCTAAAATACGATCGCCTATTCTAATTCGGTACGTATCCTATGATTTTTTATTGAAAAAAAGTCAAACCTTGTATCTGAAAGTGAAACTCCAAATGCATTTATTTAAGTTGTTTGATCTAATTATGGCATCTTTCAAATCATTTGCTAGAAATTCAATCTTAATGAAAGACTTCTAGCAAAAAAAGAACCATACTTCGATTGTGTTTTACTTAATTTTTTTTCCATAACAAAGTGAACAGAAAGTCATAATGTAATAAGTCTCAGTTGAGAGACTTAAAATTTTGAATCTTAAAAACCTTTTTTTTTAAAATGTAAGCATAATTTGTTGGTATTCTTAGGCGTATCTACATTTTAAGTGAAAACGGGGCTAGGAGATGCGGACAATTTAATATGAACAATTTAAATTTCACAATGCAAATTTTTAAGTGGAAACGGGGGCTAGGAGATGCGGGCAGTCTAATTTCTTGTTGCAACTAGCTGTTGTAGTGTTGTCTTCTTTCTTGATGTAGTTCTATAAAGAAATAACTTGAAAAAACACAAAAATTACCATTTACCGCATACAATAAAATTATAATAAACAAAGAAAGATAAACGAAGAGGATAAATTTATCATATACTCCATAACAATAAATTTACAATATAGACAAATGATAAATGTCTATAATGCCATGTAGTTAATTTTAAGGTAGGATTAATGGTAATTAGAGCACTGCGCTCGGAAGTTGAATGCATGGACTGATTAGTAGTACTAAACGTGATAAACGAGGAAATGGGTTATGGTTGGGTTTTGTATTAGTATTAATTAAGAGGTAATGGTTGAGTTGTGGATTAATAAGGGATAAACATATATAAAATATTAGTCTAGGGTCTACTATAGCATATTTGTAACCCATCAAGATCACCTCCCAAATTTGTAACCCACTAGGTCCACTCAAACAACGGCCTTGTTTGGCTAAGACAAAAAAATGTATTTTTATTCTTCTTCATTTTTTGTGTTAGCCAAATTGAACCTTTGCCAAGCCAAAAGGAATTAATACAAGACAAAAATGCCCTTCCCGATTTATTTTTTTTAAAATTTTGACAACTCTCTCTCTCTCTACATTATAGATCTCATCTACTCCGCCGCTGCACATATAATCTTATAAACATATAACCTTATATATAAGGTTATATGTTTATTTTTTTGTCACATATATAACGTTTTGTTTGTGTGTATTTATTTTTGTGATATCTTCGCCATCTCTGATTACACATATAACCTTATTTTTTTGTCACATATATAATTTTTTTTTTGTGTGTATTTATTTATGTGATATCTCCGCCATCGATGATCACACATATAACCTTATATACATGTATTTTTATTTTTCACATATATAACTTCTTCTTTTTTGCTTGAATTCCACATATAAGCTTATATGTGTATTGTTCAACAAAGACAAAACTAAAAATACAAATATCCAGTCCTCGTCAGCCCTCGAAATAGATAATTGATTTACATATATAACGTTATATGCTACAGAAAATCGAGATGAAGAAAAATAACAAAGAAACAAAAAGAAATCCTTGGACTGAGATCCATCAATGGCGGACGAAACAAGATCAAAAGGCACCGTCCGTTGGTTCAACGACCACAAGTGCTTCAGCTTCTTCCGCAACCTAAATGACGACGACATCCTCCTCAACGACGTCATCGCTGACTTCAACCTCGCCTACCTCGACATCCTCCCCTCCATGGCAACCATCGACGATAATTCCTCCAAACCAGACGAAGAACGGCGTTCGTGGTTGATCGTGCCGTGCCACCGAGTTTGTTGTGGGACGGCGATCGTGGAACGCCGAACCTCAGATTAAGAGACGGTGCTACAAATCCGAGAGAGAGAGAGAGAGAGAGAGAGAAGTGGTGTTACAGATTTGTTTCTAGGGTTTCTCTTTATGAGTGGTTATATAGGATGGGTATTTTTGTCATAGAAATTATTTTATTAGGTTAGTGGACTAGAGGGGTTAAAAACTTAAGAAGTGGACTAGAAGGGTTATGAAAGTGCTATATATAATGGACTTTCCGAAAATTCTCCCTAATATATATATATATATATATATATATATATATATAGGTTCTTCAATCAATTATAGGATGAAAACATGAGTAGGGGTACGTAGTTTTAGGACCATGGTTTAATTTTGCTTCATTAAAGAAATATGCTTAGGAAATATTTCAAGCTATTGATGTAGGACAAATTAACAAAATTCTGTGTAAAAACTTGAAATATATTCCTATAGTAGTACAGCAGCACATGCAGTATCAGGAGTCCAAATTGAAACGAGAGAGAGAGAGAGAGAGAGAGAGAGAGAGAGAGAGAGAGAGAGGCATGAGTGTATCCGTTTATGATACTCCTCAGGATTTTGGTCCTGTTTGAAATCCGCAGATTATAAAAACAGATTTACATGGTCCTGAGAGAGAGAGAGAGAGAGAGAGAGAGAGAGAGAGAGAAGTATGAAGTACTCCTAGTGTACATCTGATACTCCGTATGATTTAGTAGGAGTAGTTCTGAATCCTGATAGAAGTACAGTATATATCAATACATATACACATGTGGTCCAAGTCCCACACCAGAGAGAGAGAGAGAAAGAGAGAGATCAGTGATATGCGCGTAAATGTTCACATTAGCGCCCCTTAATTTATCCTTACTGAGTCCATTTTTATATTATTACTTGGAGATTTATACTTTATTTTTGTTTTATAGGTATTTGAAGAGTTTGATACACAAAGAGTGCAGAATTGAGTTTTATTTGTTGTCCAGGCAAAGCCCATTATTAAAATAGTTTCAATTGGTGGGTCCATTGACCGTCGGACAAGACTACTGATTTGGAAGCTAATCGGCCAATAAAACTGGGCTTGTACTTTGTTCATTAAGTGGGCCTAATGTTTAATATTCCTTAGTTTGACCAAGGCTGAACCCAAATTGACATCTCAGGAGGGCTTTTACATGTGAGCCCTCTTACAAGTGGAGTCGGCAAGCAGCAGCTTTAAAAGAAGAACTCAGGCACGATTTTTAGGGATCTGATTCCCACGGATGAAACAGAGGAAACCAGGACGGCGTGCCGAGAGGAGAATCGGGGAACGGGGCTGCCATCTGGATTTCTTTGGTTCCGAGTACTGTTTAATTTTCTTCGAATATTATGTTCTTTTCAAGTTATTTGAGATTTTGTTTAACTATTCGCACTCCGGTAACTTGTTTTAATTTTCGTTCTTTATAAAAGTTATTCGCTTGTTTTGATTAGTTGATATTTTTATGTTTAATTTTATCTCGCGCAACAGAAGCATGTTTCAAGTTAGAGTTTCTTTTGTTTCATGCATAATGATTAGTGAGTAGTCGTTTAGGTAGGGTCGCGGGGTGATTAACACACCGTGGCCAGTTCGGGCACTGCTTCTATTTTCAAACAATGTAAAGACGATTTTTGGTTGGAAAAATACTTCCTGCGGACGAATTCGGGCATTGTCGGAGCCTATGTGAACGGGGGAATAGGGGTCCAAAACTTATTCTCCGCTGCGCATGGGTATACGGCGACCATAGGATCTCGCATCTTGTGAGGTATCTTTTTCAAGTTAAAGTTAAACGTTTTTAAGAACATCGAATGAAGCAGGTTAATCCGGACTGGTTACGAGTGTTATGAATCCTACGACTGTACCTCCTTTTTAATTATTTGAAAAGTATAATCAATTTTCTAGGTTTTAGTTAATCTCAACCAAAACGACAAGGGGTGGCTACCTAAGAGCCCATTTAAATTATAACAACCCGAGTTTTTAGTCAGCACACATCACCGTCTTTGTGGATTCGACTCCGGACTTACCGGATATTATGCTGCATCGGTCTCCACCCTACGCTTGGGTAACCCATTATTTTAGGACTAGGAATCCGTCAAGCAATCAGAGAGAAGTGGGAGATGTGAGGAATGAGCTACAGTATGATATATACTCCGTATGATATGGTGGTTCTAATCAAGGTTTTGAATTCCGTATAAGTTAGAGGACCGATTTTTCTACTAGTGTAGTACGTACTAATACCGGTGACATACCGGATATTGTTTCGAATTTGTAGTTCCTAATATTGTTTCGTATATATAAGAATTTATTAGTATAATATAAATATTTATTAAAAATAAAAATAAAGCAGTCTAGTACCTATTTATATGTACCGGCCGGTGCGATATGGAATTCATAACCTGAGTCCTGATACAAGTCTGCGATATCAGAATATGTGTATGCATTATATATTAATGTACGTGTGTGGGTCATGCATGTGGGTGAGAGAGAGAGAGAGGGGACCATTATTAGTAATCAATTTTGACCAAAATCTGGCCACTTGGTTTAAAATTAAGGCCCCGGCTCACAGAGGAAGTGCATTACAAAAAATTGATAAAAATACTACTGATCAGAGTAGAAAGGAGAAATTGAAAAATACTGCTGAGAGTAGAAGGAGATCGAGAAAGTTATACTGATGGCGATGAAGAGTTTCGCAGCACCTTGTTTGACGGCCGTCCTCACTATCGGGATGTTAACCGTTTGCGCCACGCAATCAATCGAAGCCACCAATTATCACACCGTTGGTGGTTTAAAAGGTTGGACCATCAACGTCAACTACGCGGAATGGGTTAAGAACGAACAGTTTATGGTTGGAGACACCCTACGTAATTGATTAACATGCATTACCTTGTTACATGATCAGTTATCGGCCCTTATGTCAGAACATCTAGTATTTTCTCATGCTTTTAAATTTTTGTGATTTTTGTAGTGTTTGTGTATGACGCCATCCATTATTATGATGTGCTCGAGGTCGGTCAAAGCATCTATCATGACTGCAATGTCAAAAAATTTCTGACAAACGTGACCGATGGAGAAGATAGTGTTTTTGTACTAACCGAGGCAAAATCTTACTACTTTATAAGTAGTAGAGATCATTGCCTCCAAGGTGATCTTAGGCTGGCCATCAATGTCCACGGAACATCCATGAACCCACCTCCACCTCCTCCTCCTCCTCCTTCTTCACTGCCACAGACTGAGTACTCATCATTTGCAAACACATGCACCCCAAACATGATCTTCATGACTTCACTTCTTCTGTGGTGGGCCAAACTCTTCCACTGATTATAATAAGGCAGGTAACGTTCATGTTATTTCTCTCACTTAAAGTACACAAGAAGATATACATCAATGGTATTTTGTGAATTTCGCCCGCTGTAACAGTATAGCTAGTAAAGAGTGTTGGAAATTAAATTTCAAATTATTTTAGGTTACTTCAATTGAATAGTCATGTCCCTTCATTTTATAGAGTTCTTGAGTTCTGCTCTCTAGCTTCTATCATTTTAGTTTTCTATTTGGTCTGGGCAATAGAGAAAGACTAATAATTTGTACCCCCATATGCGACTGATTGTGCAACGTTGTGACACTCTATAACATTATTGGGTTGTATCTTAGAGTATCATTTAACCGACGGAACCTACACGACACAAAAGAAGGAAAATGCGACTTAAGAACAACGATATGCATGTCGTGCGTTTCATGGTTCTCACAGGCTTTTTTTTTTTTTTTTTTATTAAGTACATTCGAGATTTCAGTGTTTCATGCTGTATCTTAATTATTTAGAATTTTGTGATAATTGTGTAACAAATCCCCAAGAAATAGATCATTTCATAATTGGTACTAATACCCATATGAGTGTATGACTTTTCTTTTTTTGAAGAGCAATACACTAATCCACAAAGTAATGAAGGACTAAAATTGTTAGTAGAAACATGGCTGATAATTGTTAGTGGAAACATGGCCCAAAGTTGCCATAAGCTGTTGGTTTTCGTGAGAATAGAACATATCTTAAATGAACCCGGCCCTCAGATATTCTTCTCCATCATATGCATACGTTTGCTAGCTAGTAGCTACGCACATAATCGTTTTGTCAAAAAAGAAAAGAAAAGAAGGGGAGGAACTTAATTTTTTTTGTTTCTTTATTTGCATTAACCAGAGATGGTCTAAAGTATTGTGTTAGAACCTTCAAGTATCTATGGAGATTCCTTTTTGGTGAGGAAAAAAAAAATGAAGCTGGCTCACAATATTTTTTATTTCCCTAATTGCACATAGATCGAAATGACAAAAATTTACTATCTATTTAGCATATGCCCTCAATAACTGTAAGGACAAAAATGTAAACATGCACATAATTCATGTAACCACCTGCTCCATTACAGTTTTCTAGGAGTAATTCTTAGGGCTAAAAAAATTACAGTTTCTGGGTAGAAGCTAGCACACGCATTACGTGTGCACCCATCGCCTGCATGTTCTTTTTTTTTTTTTTTTCTAAGCAAATTTTTTTTATTAGTCATTATAAAAAATTACAAAGATTAAATACTTTTGTCTTTGCAGGTGGTTGTGGTGTGGTGGCCTCATGTTGGTTGTGAGTGCTGCTTGGTGGTGCATGTACGTGGTTGGGTCGATCAAATCCTTGTTTCAGTAGAAGGTTTATTTTTCTTTTTCTTTCTTATGCTCCCAGTTATATTGTAGGGGAGCAACATCCATAATTTGTAGGTTTCTAATTTTATGCAAGTACTTTAATTTGGTTTGTAATATCTATGCATGCTCGAATCTGGGTCATCCTATGCTTGTATTAGTATGTGTTTAATTTACTTGACCCATCTGCCCTTTTTATCGGCAAAGAAAATTTTCATTACCATAAATGGTGAAAGGATGAAATTCGAATACATAAGAGATAAGACAAGAACCACGTGATAGACCTAAGAAAAGTAAACATTGAGAGGGTTCTTCCATCACTTGTGAGAAACTGTGTACAAATGGATGTACACTCGGATATGTTCATAACATTTTTTGTTTATAGGGTGGTACGAACATACACTACATATAAAAATAAGCCTATTATAGATAGGGAAAGATTGACTATGCTAGTGTAATTGCCACTTTCGCCGCTAAAGTGCATGCAATTAAGAAGAGTGATACGCACTTTCACGTTCTCGTGTCGATCACTACCTTCGATCGATAATTTAATTAATCTACCTACCTTGATATATGTATTTTTCGTTTTTAGATTGATTTGCCGTTTATGGTTGTATAGTATATGTAAGGACCCGAAATGTCAAAGATGGCCCTACACAGACACGAATGGATTCTAAAACTTAATTATCCGCTGGTTGATAAATAATACTCCTTCTCCTTTTATTTATAGTAGGAAAAAAGCTTCATTCAGATGAATCACATTTCCCAATCAACGTCTTGCATCTTGCTAAAAATTTACTACATTTAAGTAACAGACAGTCCACAAAATTTTAATCGTGCCTGATATACTTAAATTTCTAATAATACGTTTCAGTTTTAAGACCCTTGTCTTATTTAATCCATTAACTGAAGATAATGAACGGCGACGGAAGACGCGGACAGCTGGGATCGCGGACGGGTACGTTGCAATATATTTGGGCTGTTCAAAACATGTTTGGATAGCTGAAATCACGGACAGATACCCCCACATGCATGATACCCGCTGGGCACCCAAAAATTTCTCTCAAATTTCTCAATCAACGTCTTTATCTTCTACAAGTTTACAAGTAACTTTTATGCACCACTAATGTAATTATTCCACAAAATTTTATTATTTCTAACAATGGAAATCCCCAGCATTTCTATTTTAACGGTGTTCTTGACGTTTGAGCGCTATGATCATCTCTTCAATAATGAAAAACCTTGAGCGTTTTCCATTCCTACGGCATTTACAAGGTTCGAGTACCGCGTTCGTTCCTCTCTCTCCATCACTTTGAGAAGATGGTAAAGTCCTCTTCGTTGAGGCAAAAAAGAACCGGTAGTGGATTTCATGTACCACACACATATTGCATGTTCAAAAGTCAGAATCAGGCTCTTTAGCCTAATTCAGTATGTTTGGATCACGTCATGGTCCTGGCATGCCCGTGCATCTCAATCACACAGCCAAGGCGTGTTGGATATTGGCGTGTTGGATATTGTAAAGGACAGAGTATGAAACCATTTACCACACAATCTGTTAATTGAAGTAATTTAATCTAAGGTCCGCAAGTGAGGTTGGGGATCTCGTCAAGATAAGGGTGGCGATGTGGATGAAAGCAAAGTATGACATCAAGGTTTATTCGGTGGAGGATTTTAGGAGCTTTCTAGGTGGAATCCGTAAGTTGAAACTCTAAGGTTGGTTTGAGGTGTTGCCTCATCCAACTTTCGGTTGGATGCTCTTTCTTGTTTTTCTATGTTGTGTGGTGTAAAGTGTTCACTCACTTTTGTTTTCCCCTCGATGTACCCCTTTCGAGCTAATAAAATCTTTCGTTTGCCGAGCCAAAAAAAAAAGACATTTAATCTAAGCAACGCGGTTTTAAAGGACAAGAAACTAACGGAATGACAACCCCCCGAAACTGTCTTCTTCTTTTCCGTTAGTTTGGATAAATAAGTAAAGTGAATTGAAACTTCACTTTATCAAAACTTAAGGTCTAGTTTGGAAAAAAAAAAAAACTCAATATCTAGTTTATATAAATAAGTGAATTGGCTATTATTTTTCTTTATTTTTTTCTGCATTTGTTAGTTTCATGTCAAATGTCTGTGAATTATTGGATCGTCTCAGCGAAGAATAAAAAATGTAAAGAATCATGATGGAAATTCAATTTTTTGAAATAAAGACCAAAAAACCCAAAAAATCTATTCTTTTGATTTATAATTGTCCTCATTCACTAAATTTGTGTTTCGAACATAACTTTTTACTTGTTCGATTCGTCTATGTTATGTGATCGAAACACTTTTCATTCAAATTTCAGGATCTTATAATCTGAATTAAAAGTTAGAATGGAAAGTTTAATGATTGGATCGAATATGAGCTATGAGATTGAACTAATTTTCGCAAGAACCCTCGAAAAATATTTTACATTGTATGAGGATTATTTTTGGAAAAATCAAAATGGACCCCACACCGTGATCTGTTCCTCAAGTTGAAAAAAAGAAGGGAAAAGAGGGCTTGGGAAAGTGGGGCCCAAGTTTTCGAAAGGGGGCACTTATTTATCCAAACTAACGGGAAAGAAGAAGACACGGGGAATCACAATCAGCCGTTTGGGGGGTTTTTTTTTTTATTCCGTTAGTTTTTTTGTCCCCTAAAACAGCGTAGTTTTGTTTAAAAAATATGGAGAGCTGTTGTGGACCATTAAATCTCCCCTTTTGATATGTTGTCAACTCCACAATAAAAGTCTTACAAGATAGTCGTAGGGAGAATCCTTACAGAGGATCCGAATCCGTCCTATCAGTCCATTGAAGATATAAAATAGTTCTTTAAATTCACGCCAAGAAGAATTTTAAAAAATATACTAGAAAATACTTTAACTTACTAGTATCTGAGAAATTGCACGTATTTGTTTGGTTGACTAAAATTTTGTATTTTCTCTGTCCCAAATTGCTCGTCCCTTTCGAGGAATCCAACTTATTAATTACAATACAACAATACAATTGCTCACTAATTTTAATGCCATTTTCCAATATGTGAGTTGAAGTATCTTTTTCAAAATTTGCTCTTCAAAAAGTTTGAAAAAAAAAATTGATTAGTGGCTTGGAGATTACAAGCTCTAAACAAAAAATATCACCAAACAGATTCCCAGTCCGCCCCTTTCTACAATGAGTGATTATTTAGTGTGTTTAGAGTACCGTCACGTAGTACTATAGGAATCTCTTCCACTGCATATTGGTGTGGAGGCCACACACTTGATGGTTATTTAGTATGTTTAGAGCACCGTCACATAGTGCTATAGAAATCTCTTAAACTACATATTGGTGTGGGGGGCCATACACTTAATAGCAAAAGCTCGTACAAACGTGTGGTGGAGAATGCCATTGGAACACCAAGCAGCAAATAACAACTTACATATCACTTATGCATGTCCAGGTCCTAATGGGATATGGAATGCCCCTTAACACGCATTATGTACTATATATATACGTATAGACTACCAATGTTGGAAGAGAGAGAGAGGGAGAGAAAGAGAGAGAGATATACATAGATCTGTGTTTTCTTTGATCATCACCCATCATCATGAATTTCAGTTTCTTCATTGCAAAGATAATCCTGTTAGTTGGCCTGCTGCTGCTTTCGATCACCTCTCCAACAGATCAAGCCACAAGCCTTTGCCATCTTGATCCCACAAAATCAGATGAATTCTCTGGCGTAATACGATTCCCGATTCCTCGAAACTTTGATTCGATCCCTCAAGATCGAGTTTCGTGCTCTGGTGGGGACCGAATTTGCCCGTCCAAAAAATCACCTATACCCCACTGTTCGGATTTGCGCAGGCTCCATCTTCGTGATCAGTCGAACATCGCCCCTCTCCCCTTTTCGAAGCTACCCACATCCCGATGAACTCCACCCTGCCAATGAAGTCCACCAATTCCTAGGGTATTCGTTTTTCTCAGCGGAACAGCGCTTTCGTACGGAGTTGAATCGTATTCCACGAATTCCGGTACGTGAACCGCCTAAAGTTAGAACCTACGATTTCCCAAAGCTGGTTCCTACTCACAACAACGTCTTTGAAGACTTCCAGAGCCAAAAATTCTGCATAACATCATCTTTGAAGATTGGAAAGAACTTTCTTTATTAATTCCATTCTGATTCTGATTATTATTATTGGTAATGTTATTTCCCTTATGATTCGTTGTAGAAGTAGCTGCTTCTTTTTTCCAAATTATGTTGGTTAGTTCTTTGTTAATTATTGTTCAGTGAAAATTAACTTAATGTGTATTATATATCTTTCCGATCGTGGTCTCTTTCCTTTGCTTTTGTGGACTTAATCAGTCTGTTCGGTGATTGTATCAATGCCTGTATGATTTTCGTTCGTACATTCTTGGGTCTAATCGGAATCGAGACGCACCTCAGATTCTTATTTCATCATGTTTTCCAGTAACAAGATTAATTCGTGTGCAACAGGGCTGTAATTTCTAAAGTGATGCTAGGAGTAATTATTTCGTCTTAATAGATGACTTCAAACACTTCACGAAACCAACCACAGAACGAAACAACAAACTCACGTGGAAAATTCCAAAATCGGGCGGTTCCGCTTACAGTGTTTTGTGCGGTGGCAGTTAGAATGAGAGTTAGGGTTTTGTGGCTTTGGGTCTGCCAGGCGGGTCCTTTTGGACCCGTTTGTTCTTTGGCTTTATTGTTTATCTGGGTATTGGGTGTGCTTGATTGCTGTATTTTTAGGCTCCCGGTTTAGACCTTAGGGGCAAGGCTTCGGCTCATGTGGTTTTCGGTCCAACATTTTGTTGGATTTCTCTTTTCCCTCTCCCCGTTTTTAATAAAAAATTTGCCTACAAAAAAGAACCTCCCAAAATCGGGTAAAAACCACGAGAAGAAATCATGTACACACAAATGTATGATTACGAGCAATCTTAACACTGCTCGTATATCCCCTCCACGAGTCCTAAGATCTACCTTTCGAATCTACGTTCATCGTATCCTTGTATGATCGCCGAATCCTGAATCCTCAAGCCTTCCAAAGACACCTTTCGAACTCCATGAAAGGACTTAACTTTGATTGATTGTAGACGGAGAAAAACAACCCCTTTGAAGTTAGAACTTGTTGAACCGAGTTGTCCAAGCTCTCGTTAAGTCTTCAAGGTCCACCAAAATCAAAACTCCCGCAATTGTCACTCTTGAGCTGTAAGAACGAGAGAGCTAAATAATTGTTGTGCTCGACCTCCTTTCTGATGACCTAATGGGTCAATGTAATTAAGGCCCCAAAAATGCATTCGAGCAAAATAGAAATCGACCCACTAAGAATTTTGTTTGGCTTTGGCAAAATATGCTATTTTCCAACTCTTTCACGAACCGGCTCGATAAAAACTTGACTAGCATCTACCGCACTAAAAAACAATATAATATAATGATTCATTTCCACATCCTAAACAGACACTTATAATCAAAAGAAAAAATTACGACTCGCTAAAATGGAGATACATAGAAATGTGTTATTTGGTCATGAATGTGTCAACTAAAAGGGAACTCAGAATTGAAGAAAGCTAACGGGCATCACATAAACGAACATCACATAAAATCTAAATGCAATTAAAGTCATTAAAAAAAAACAGATCATGAAATTCGCCTTAGGATCGCCAAATCTAAATTATGTCATTTGCTTTTGTCTAAGTACTCACCGGAACAAATGAGCTCCCACCAATAGTTATCCAACACATACTCCAACCAATGAGGACGACACTAAGCAATAAGCACAAGATGACATGCTACACACATTGCAATTAACACTAGTTTACAGTTAATGAAATCCAAATAACTTCATCGAAGTTTACACTCTTTAAAAAAGTGTCTACAAAATGTCTTTGTCAAAGAAAGGACTCCATGGTATGATAACAACTACGAAATAAGCATGGCAATAAAGAAAAGGAAGGGCAAAGTTCTCCTTCAAATGGAAATATAAAATTGTTAAGTCAACAGAAGTAGAACACAACTTAAAAAATGTGGCAAACATTCCATGAGCTATGCTCCAAAGAAGAAAAAGTCTCAAAAAACTATGAACTATCTTTGATGGATGAAGATGCTAAACATATTCAGTCCTGATACTTCCACATAGGAAGGAACTGAGGCTGTCTATGAAGTGTACCATTCCAAAGTTCCAATAGTAAAGATGCTACGTACGTGATGCCCATAAAGCAGTATTCTTCAAAGAAGTGCCATTCCTATTTATTGACGCAATTTTAGGAGTGCAATTTTCTCCACCCTCCCTAAAAGAGGGTGAAAATTTTATAAAATGTGGGGTTGTACGGGCCCCGCTCTGATACCATGTCCACTCATTGCCAATTGGTTTTTATCAAAAAAACCCTGAACAAGTTAGTTTTTACTGCTAGTCCATCTCCTAAACAACACTTAACCCTCTCATTCATAGTTACGAAAAAAAAACTAACCAAGATCACAAAATTAGCAATTTTTTGATGAAGCACTCTGATGCCGATAAAAGGGGTACACAGTACAGGGTAATCAAAGGCCAAGCTCTGTGGTTCGCACCTTACTTAAGGACGACTCTAGTTCACCTTACAAAGAATTTAGTCCATCTGCTTCTAGCAGCAGATTGGACAGTCAACTCCACCATTTTGCTGAGAAGTTCTCTATGGAGAATGAGCCTTTTATGAACGAAGTTCAACATGAGCAACATCATACATTTGAATATAATTTGAATGTTACTTATGAAGACCAAAGCAGGATGAAGGTTAGTGTGTTGCTGTGATCATTAAATTTGAATCAGCATAAGTAAATGACTGTTGCCAATACAAGCACCATTTGTAGTCCTCTGATCTCCATTCCAAAAGCTGAGATATGTCCACTTCCTGAATTGTGTACTTGAATAAAATTAAAAACCAAGAAATTATGGATGTGGCTCCCCAGCAACATAACTGGGAGCATAAGAAAGAAAAAGAAAAAGTAAACTTTCTTCCACCGAAAAGAAGGATTGATCGTCCAAACCTAATGCACCAAGCAGCACTGATCAGTTGAAGACCCCAGCCCACAGAATCAGAAGTGATGTCAAGATCATGTTTAGGGTGCAAGTGTTTGCAGATGAGTACTCAGTTTGTGGCGTTGGAGGAGGAGGAAGAGGAAGCGTATTCACATTGATCGCCATCTTAATACCTTGGAGGCAACGATCTCTACTACTTATGAAGTAGTAAGATTTAGCCTCGGTTAGTGTAAAAATATTGTCCGCTTCTTCTGTCACGTTCATAAGCAAATTTTTTTCATCGCAAGAATCGTAACTGCTCCGACCTACCTCCAACACGTCGTAATGATTTATGTTGTAACAAAACACTACAAAAGTCCCAGAAAATTAAAAGCAAGCATTGTGTTAGAATGATAACTAGATGTTTACTTTGCATAAAGGATAACTGATATATAACTAAGAAGGTAAAGTTAATGAATTACGTACTTAGAGCATCTCCAACCATAAACTGTTCGTTAGCGGCCCACTCCGTAGAGTTCAAGTTCATGGTCCAGCCTTTCAATCCACCAACTTGGTGATAGTCTATGGATTCGAGTTGGACAGACTGCGCAGGAAACAGAGACATCGTTAGCATCCCTATAATACAATAAATCTCGCAGTAAAGTACATCTATATATACTCAGTCACCCAGGGATATATTACGCACTACGCAGTAAGTGAATTTACCCTAAACACTAATTAAGAAAGAACCAACCAATATAATTTGGATACAAAAAACGACTACTACTATGTACTACGAATCATAATCAAAATACCATTACTAATAATAACAATCATAATAGAATCAATTAAGAAAAGTTTTTTTCCCATATCAAACTCTGATGTTACGCAGAATTTTCCCCTCCGAAAGACTTCCAAGACGTTGTTATATATAGGAACCACCTCTGGGAAATCAGGAGATCTGACTTTAGGCCGGACACGTACCTGAATGACTGCTGGAAAATATTTGTCAAAGAGTTGTTCTGCTGAAATATACGGATACCCTAGAAACTGATGAACTTCATTGTCAACTGGAAGGTTTCCAATAGGCGAGAAGGGTGATGTTTGATTGATAACGAGGATGGAGACCCGGCAAAAGCGAACGGTGGGGTATAGGTGATCCTCTGGACGGGCGAATTCGGTCCCCACCAAAGCACGAAACTCTAGAGGGATCGAATGGGAATCATGAGGGATCGGGAACCGTATTACGCCAGGAAATTCATCGGTTTTTGTGGGATCGGGATGGCAGAGACGGCCCATGGCCTCATCTGTTGGAGAGGTGAATGAAAGTGGCAGCAGACCAAGTAGGAGTATTATCTTGACAATATTCATTGCTGAATTAATTCCCACACAGGATGAGAAGAAACGACTCATGATGATTTATGATTTATGGGGTATATTGATGATGATGATGATCAAAGAAAACACGCACATGTATGTATCTCTCTCCCAACATGCATGCATGGGTAGTATTTATATATTTGAGTAACGCGTGCCAGGGGGATTCCTTATTCCATCAGGACCTGGTTTTAAATATTGCTGTATTAATTGCTCTTATTGGCCTATTGGCTGTTGTTGTTTGAGTTCTTTCGGCTTTGAGTTCGTAAGGGATTTGAACTCTTAAGTTGAGTTGGAATTGGATTGAGATTGGTTGGATTTTAGAGTTTAAAATTGTTTTCTTACAACTACTTCACTCCACGGACTCCCCCGTCTATCTTACGCATTCTTGGTCCATTTAAATGCTTTTTATTGGCGTGGTAATTCTGGACATGTGGGCTACCACAGCCCCGGGTGGATCGGGGCGGCCCGAAAAATAGAGTTTTGATTTGAAAATTTGAATTGATTGAAGAGTCGCCACCCGAGTTTGAGGTTCGCCACCTGAGAAACCATTTTGATTGAAAATGATTGATTGAATTTGAAAACCAGAAATCCGTTAAGGGTTCGGAAGCCACTTTTCGAGAGGGGAAGAGTTTTAAGGCACCCCTCTCCCCCGACACGGGGTCGGTCTCTACTCAATATTTGTGGGATTCTGTCAAAATATTTTGTTTCATAAAAGCAGCTAGCAGGCATCCATAGATATATCATGTAAAGAGTGTATGCTAGTGCATGTGTACAAGGTGCAATTGAATGATGAAACAAGAAGACAGAACAACTTGTCACTGGAATCACTCCCAAGCGCTCAGGAGTGCTCCTGAGCGCTCAGGAGTGTTGTCAAGCCATCCTGCAAATTGGGTTAGCCATATTCACATGCTAGTACTGCCAGCAAAAACACAAAGAAATCAAAGTATATAAATGCTCAGCCAGAGGCCTAAACAGCTAAGAACTTGTCTTAACCATTCAAACCTCGCTTCCTTGCAATTGAAAATAAAACTAACAAGGTTCTAGAAGGACTAGTGCACACCCAATATTTACTAAAATATAGGA
>BPLS01000503.1:129684-160525 GCA_019656275.1 Rhododendron kiyosumense | reverse complement strand
GATGGAGTTGCTGCTGCCCTGGGACATGCTTGTTGTACTTTTGTGTAGATATTGTAAAAATGTTATCTTTTCAGAAGACTTGAGTTTTGTAATAAGAGTTTTAGAAATAAAATAGTCATGTTTTTATCTCCAAATCGAATTATGAAAAAGAGGCCTGGATGAGCGTTAGGTCTCATCGGCCGGTCACGATGACTCGACAAATTTCTAGAATCGGGGTCGTGACACTGGTCCCACAAATATACAAACAAAAATACCAGTAAATTTTAAATAATTTTTCATGGAGCTTTATAAAAAATCAACTCCAACGAAAATCAGCAAGTAGTTTTTTTGAATTCGTAGGGTGAAAGTACTTAGTTTCGCCCTTACGAATCAAAAAAAAAAATACTCACTGATATCCGTTAAAGCTAATTTTTTATAAGGACATATCAAATATATACCCCATGACACGCGCATTGGTGTTTGATCTTTCTCCGGCAACAGCTTTGAACATGGACTTGGATCTCTGTCTATTTGATCCTTTGACTTTGGCTTTTACACGCCCATTGGTTCAAGGACATATTCCAATTCTCACCTACTTCTACGTAACATTAAACGAAACCACCACTTCTACTCGGAGATCACCAAGGATTGGAAGCTTTTCAAATGAGAAACCAAATTGAAGAAATGAAGTATCGCATAATATTATTGGGTTTGTTCTAGCAAGCTATGGCAATTTCAGACTCACGGAAAAAGATAGGTTTATTTCTTATCATACCTAGCAAACGCCACGTTAGGACTAAAAATTTACTCACCTCGTCTCATCAAGTTTTTCTAATCTGTAAAATGAGGACTAAAAATAATGCATTTTTTTAAAGAAAAATTTAAACCTTTTTTTTTAATTAAACTGAAAGAATGATGTAGGACAAAAATGGAGAGTTTTTGTATTTTATTTTTATTGTTTTAGAATAAGATTTTGGCTAGGAATATTTTCGTTTAGGTTAGAATTATTAACTTTCTGTATTCGGTTTGATTTTGATTTCTACCTTTATTAGGATTCTTGGTCTATAAGAATTAGGATTTTATTTTAATTAATTAAGAAATATCTTTTATTTAATGCCATTTGTTTTGGCATGATTTATTATTTATTTTACAGTAGGATTTCTAGAGTTAGGGTCTTATAAAAATAGCTGTAACCTATTCAATTATTAAACTTTTAAAACTTTTCCATTAATAAAATCTCAGACTTTGTCTATTTCTCTTGTGGATTCAAGAACTGCTCGTGGCTACGAGTACATATCAATCATTTGATTAGTATACAACTAATCTCTTCGTGAATTTCACTGCGTCAAAGAACTTAGTGATATCCAATACTAAATTGATGAAGTTTTTTAGAATTTTTTTTTTGCAAAAATAGTCCTATTTTTTTTCTAGAGTCTTGTTGTCAAAAAAAATAGGATGAGCAATGACCAAGTTAATTTATGTTTAAAAGAAAATTGGTTTTGGCTTCAAATCTGAGGATGATTATTTGTTTTTTCTTTGGTTCAATCTAAATGGATGAACCTTGTCCTACATCTATATGTTGAGATAAAAGGTCCAAAAACCTCTATCTATTAAGAAAAGGAAGGACGAGAACTTCGTTACTATCTTTTTAACATATAAGTGTAGGACAGGGTTCATCCATTTATATTGTATACTTTAAAGAAACCCAACCCAACACTCAACTCCATACTGGAAAGTCAGTTTCATACGCGGGTAAATATGTGATGTGGTTCTACATTCTAATTGATACGTGCGCAGATAGAAATATGCGGTAGCACTACATTCTAATTGACTAGATGTCCTCTCCATTCTAATGGACTAGATGTCCGCTCCAGTCTAATTGACTAGATGTCCACTCCATTACCATTTACGCCTATAAATACAAAACTCTAGACTCTACTATTTCTCTGCTCTAAACTCAAAAACATCATCAGAAATGTTGCTCTTGCTTCTTCTCCTTGCATTTCCTTCTCTGACTCTATGTAGAGTCCACCACCTCACCTCCTCCCCACCCACACTCTCCTCACCACCGGACACCATGTTTTTGCCACCACCCACTCTCACTTCACCACTAGACACTCCCTCCATACCACCGCCACAGCCTTTGTTGCCGCCGTTTCCGGACGTGCCGGTGACCAGTACTCGTCAACCGCCGCCCCCCATTCCCTACTGTTGCGTTTTGGCTGCAACGCCACCACTGGGGAGCTCACCGTCCATGCTACATGGCCTGTTCATGAGTACCTTAGGTCGG
This sequence comes from Rhododendron kiyosumense, assembly GCA_019656275.1. Lineage (NCBI taxonomy): Eukaryota > Viridiplantae > Streptophyta > Magnoliopsida > Ericales > Ericaceae > Rhododendron > Rhododendron kiyosumense. Next base: position 158,256 of record BPLS01000503.1, on the reverse strand, counting down.
ATTGGCACCGGGGTGATCATTTCAGGGACCATCTACGTTGTGTATCTGGCCTTTTGCCGATGGTGCAGTGATCCAGTGCCTCATCGGTCCCAAGGTCCCAGAGACCCGCTGACTTCCCACCCTCACTCCATATCGGGCTCCGAAGCTGAGATACCGGGCCAGTCACCTCTGCCTACACCACCGAATTACACCTTCAACATTGGTACTGATCCTGGCTGGGGAGATTTCATCCCCAGCGTTGGGTTTTGATCAGGTAATTAAATATTCATCTATTTTTCATGTTAACAATAAACTTAATTTTGTTTTCTGACCTTGGGTTTTTCTTTTTCTTTCTCTTCCATTTTCCGCAGGAGTTGGTCGTCCACGTAATTAGAAGGAGGGAGGGAGAGAGAAGTAGATAGTGAGTATGTAATGTTAATTACATGCATGGAAGTAGATTACTTAATTATAAGTAAGTGGTTGTAATTAAGAGCTTAATTCTCCTATATATTTGGAATGGAATGAGTGGGGTAATTACATAGTAGTATGCTTAAGAAAGTGGCTGTGATTGTATTTATGGAATTAATAATGGAATTAAAAGTGGCATTGACTTTAGAATTTTACTGCTGCTGATCTCTTTGTTTTTTTTTTTTTTTATATTGGCAAAACAAACTTTTATAAAACTCGACCGGATTACATCGAGGGGAGGCATGGAGCACAAAATTGCTACAACTGCCAAATGAAAGTGGCTGATCTCTTTGTTTTTTTCCGGCACTCTGTTGATATTATTAATTAAGAAGAAAGCTCTCAATTGATTTTAGGATTCAACATGTTTGAATTCATCATCTTGTAAAAATTATGGCTTTGTCGAGTTTTGTTTCCGCTTGGTTTTAATTTGATTTGTGCAATCATTGGTTGTTCTTGGGAACTCCTAATTCTTTTGCAAAAAACTATTTCAAACTTACGAATGACGCAAAAAGTTCAAAATTATTCTCAAAAGTACGTTTTTTCAAGATCAAAATGACACGTTTTTATTCTCAGAAGAACATTTTTAAAGATAAAAATTAAAAGGAATTTGGACACATCAGCAAAATGCCACCCGAGAACCAAAGTTGAAAGAAGGCAAGAAGCCAACCGCACCAAAAAACATGAAATCAATGGCCAAAAACCAAACAACGACAAAAGCACTCAAAGTGACGCGAGTTTTAGTATGAAGCAAACAAAATGAGACGAATGAGTAACATGTAGTTTTCAAATCATGTATTCTACTAGACACCCTAAACCCTTGATTTTTGTTGACTGTAATCGTAAACGAATATTAATTGTCCCAAATCATGATTTTCTCAAATTAGGATTTTTACAGTCAATTCTAACCAAATGCAATCCACAAACAGTAGCTGTTTAAAGTTACTCCTACTTCTTACGCATCATCTGCTGCCCAAGTGGAGTTCAGGAATCGTGAAATGCGTACGTATGCATTCTAGAGGAAAAATGATTAGGTGGTGTTGCCTCATGGATTGGGGTCATACATATTTAAATTGTTGGGTTTGGGCCCTTTTTTTATCGGCAGATTTGGGCCAAATGACCCATTGTAAAGTTTTATATTTGATCCAATTAAGGCCCATTTCGGGTGAACCGAAATCTCCAACTAGACCGACCCCACACCGAATGGAATCGACCCAAAAACTTACTCTAATTGGGATTGGTCCTAGAAATATTCACACCAAACCGATCGAACCCAAACCGAAATCACCCCTACTTGTTACAAAATTCGGCTGTTAACTTGATCTTTCTCCGGCAACAGCTTTGGACATGGACTTGGATCTGTCTATTTAATCATTTGACTATGGCTTTTACACGCGCATTGGTTCAAAGACACATGTTCCAATTCTCCTCGATTTCATCTTTTCAAAAAATTCTCCTCGATTTCTACGTAATATTAAACGAAACAACTTCTACTAAGAGACAAATTTGAAGAAATGAAAGCGGAGCATATAATTATTGGGTTTGGTTTGTTGTAGCAAGCTATGGCAAATTCAGACTCACGGAAAAAGATGGGTTTATTTCTTATCATACCTAAGGGTGTCAAACGGGCCGGGTCGGCACGACACGACACGGATAAATGTGGCACAGCACGGGCACGGGCACGGTCATGCCCTAGCACAGCACAACACGGCACGGTTTTAGTGAGCACGTGGACTGGCACGGGCACGGTCTTGGCCGGGCACGGCACGACACGGCATGGTTTTAGTGGGCACGTGGACTGGCACGGGGCACAGACGTGGACGGGCACGACATGGGCACGGCACGAAAGTTGTCCTGGCTCGGCATAGCACGACACGGTTTAGCCGGGCATGGGCACGGTCATTTTTTTTACCTTTAAAAAATAGTCAATTTTTATTCGGTAAAAAATATTTGTTTTGTTTTTGTTAGTGAATTGACTTTGGACAATTGGTTTGTAAATTTAACATGACAAGATAACAAGTAAAATTTAAAAAACTTATCGAAATATTTATGGTGCAAGAGTAATTTAATACGAAAGAAAATGTGCAAGAGTCGTATATCCCTAGATCTAGTGAGAAATAAGAAAAAAAATCTCAAACAAAAAATAAGAAAAAAATACATAGTAGAAATAAGAGGAAAAAACTATAAATACAAAAAAAACATTATAGAAATAAGGGGAAAAAAAACCAAAAAGGAATTGGCTACACTGGGACTTGACCCCGAGTCCCTAGGTTCTATTATACACAATCAAACCACTATGCCACCAATTAACTTGTGTTGTAGATTTAAAAAATTAGTATATAACTTCTATACAAAAACGAGACCATCAAGCAGTAGTCACACAATCGTAACGCAATCACGATGATCGATACTATTCAATGCATTCATTTTATTGTGCTTAGTGTTCTAATCATGGGATCCAATTTTTTCGTGCGTCGGATTTTGAAAACTCTTTCATCGGCATGCTAATTCATTATTTGATTGAATTTTTTACGTCCGATCAAGTATGTAGCGATAAGCATTTTACTTGATTTTTGGCATAAATGATCTAATCCCACCCACATAAAAGTTAGATGGTTCCGATTTTTTAAAAATAGCTTAGGTGGCCCTCAAGTAAATGGGCCGGCACGGCACAACATGATTAAAAAAATGGCCAACACGGCATGACACAATTTAAGTAAATGGCCCGGTTCGACCCGGCACAATTGAAAAATGGCATAACCAGACACGATTAAAAAATGGGCCGGCACAGCACGATACGATTTAAGTAAATGGGCATGGCCCGGCATGACACGATTGAAAAATGGCACGGCACGATACGACACTATTTAAGTAAATGGGAACGGTACGACACGATACGATTGGCTATGGCACAACCCGGCACAACACGATTTAAGTAAACGGGTATGGCACGGCATGACACGAAGCACAATTGGCACGGAAGTTGAATAGCACGGCACGGCATGATTTGCACGTTGGACACCTCTAATCATACCCCATTGTAAAGTTTTATATTTGATCCAATTAAGGCCCATTTTGGATGAACCGAAATCTCCAACTAAACCGACCCCACACCGAATGGAACCGAACCGAAAACTTAACTCTAATTGGGATTGGTCCTTGAAATATTCATCCCAAACCGATCGAACCCAAACTGAAATCACCCCTACTTGTTACAAAATTCGGCTGTTAATTTGATCTTTCTCCGGCAACAGCTTTGGACATATGGACTTGGATCTGTCTATTTAATCATTTGACTATGGCTTTTACACGCGCATTGGTTCAAAGACACATGTTCCAATTCTCCTCGATTTCTACGTAATATTAAACGAAACAACTTCTACTATGAGACAAATTTGAAGAAATGAAAGCGGAGCATATAATTATTGGGTTTGGTTTGTTGTAGCAAGCTATGACAATTTCAGACTCACGGAAAAAGATAGATTTATTTTTCCCGCGGGAAACTATTGGAGAATCAGAACCCGTTTCAGAAACACAATAAGAACTTATTTTTTGTGTAATAAGAAGGCTTGTTCTGAAAAAATAAGAAGGCTTGTACTTATTTTGGAAGAATTTATATAGGTACTGACCGGCCGGGGAGGGAAATCGCACCGGCGGCCACGCCGGGCCGTCTCCTGCCACCGGACGGCCGATCCGAGCCGTCCAAAAATTCTATAAAAAAAAACCGAGGGGTCTTCCGCGGGAATCAACGGCATCCGAGGTGTGTAGGGTACTTGATCCGAGCACCCATTTTCCGTATATATATGATCAAGCACCCTACACAGAAAAGGGGTGCTCGGATCACGCACCCTACACACCTTGGATGCCGTTGATTCCCACTTTAGCCCCCTCGGTTTTTTTTTATAGAATTTTTGGATGGCTCGGATCGGCTGTCTAGTGGCCGGAGACGGCCCGGAGCGGCCGCCGGTACCATTTCCCTCCGCCGGCGCCCATTATCATAACAACAGTCTTATTTTTTGTATAAGGCAACTTCAAGCTCAAAAATCATGTGTTTACGCAAATAATTTTCCCACCACTATAGATCTTGTTTGATAGATTTCACTGAGATCTTTAATATAGTGCAAAAAAAAAATTGATTTTTTTTTTCATTTACATGATTTTTGAGTTTGAAAATATGAAATGAACTTTTTATTTGGATTTTGTGAAATGACCCTTCTTATTTTTAAATGAGAATTGGCAAAATAATTACTTATTTTTTAAGAAGGTTTCCGGAACGGGGCCTGAATCAATTGCGTGTGGTTTGGTCTACTCTACTTTTTGTTGTTGGCCACGAAGCTCAACAGACAGTCCATTTTAGTCATTTTCTTTGAAACAAAATTGACTTAAAATCTTACGAGTGATTTAAGAGCGGAATAAATTTCAAGATTTTTTCACCAGAAAGCAAACTGAGTAATAAAACTAAAATGAAAAAAAGATTAATTGATATTGTAACATTTTTCTTAATTTCCACTAGGGGTGGCAAATTGAACCTAAACCCATCAACTAAAAAATAGACTCAACCCAACCCATTTATAAGTTGGGTTAAAATGGGTCTCAACCCATCTAGGTGGCGTTCCACTTTTAGAAAAATAAGGTTTTGGAAAAAAGAAGGTAATTTCAAGGTCAAAAATCATGTGTTGACGTAAATAATTTTTCAACAAATATAGATCTTGTTTGATAGATCTCATTGAGATTTTTTAAAAGGTGCAAAAAAAAAATTAAAAAATTATTTTTCATTTTCATTATATTTGAAAGTACCTTCTTTTTTAAAAAGAAGGTTTTGAGAGAAAGCGGAACGGGGCCTAACCCATCTATTAATGGGTCACAATTGGGTCTATCCGTACATATTGACGCAAGTTTTCGAATGAAGCAAGCAAAATAAGATGAATGAATAGCATGTAGTTTCCAAATCATGTATTCTACTAGACACCCTAAACCCTTGATTTTTGTTGAATGCAATCGTAAACGAATATTGCCCCAAATCATGGTTTTCTCAAATTAGAATATTTGCAGTTGATTTTTACCAAAAGCAATCCACAAACAGTACCTGTTTAAAGTTACTCCTACTTCTTTTACGCATCATGTGCTGCTGCCCAAGTGAAGTTCAGGAATCGTGAAATGCGTATGCATTCTAAATAAAGGAAATATAATTAGGTGGTGTTGCCTCATGGATTAATTGGCGTCATACATATTCTTAATGGTTTCATTTTTATTTTCTTAACTCATGAAAAGTCATTCCGGCACTTACAGAGGTTTCCATCCGAATACAATGATAAAGAACCACAACGAAATCATAAACTATTGATACACAAGAAACACAAAGAGGCGAAGCTACTGTCTAGCGCCTATCCACGAACCTATCGCTCTCTACACCGTCAACAAGGATTGGTACACGTGGAGCTAGTATCTAGACATCCGATAGCCTCGGGACGACATCATTCCATAACAAAGACAACATCAAAACCCGATGGAAATCAGACAATGAAAAAAACACAAGCTAAGAATCCAACACCCTGGATTGTTGTCCAATAAGCACGTGGGCTGGCTCCGGGTGAGGAGAAGATTCTCCATCAACGGACCCCCGCTGCCATTGCAGGCTCTGGGCACGGATATATCTAATTTTGCACGCCCTCAATTTTTATTGCTCTTAGGTAGGCCTAGCCTATATATATCATTTAGTAATAGGTTAGTTATTGTATCCATTGTAAATGATAGGGTATATATCTTGATTATGAGAACTTAATTACTGCTTTTCTTACCAAATCGCTGTCGTGATCCGGTCAGCGGTTTGGTCGTGTGTTAGGCGATGGCTACGTCTTGACGATTGGAAGGCGTTGGCGGTGCTGTTGGGACGTCCTTGGTATGTGTTCTAGAGGCTGTTCGTGGCAGTGGCGATGGGTGTTGTTTGGTTGTTCTATTTTTTATTTTTCTTTATATTGTTTTTCGTGTATTCTCGCTGTGTTCTATTTCTTAGGCCTCTGGGTCTTCACATGTCGTTGGCGTCCTTTCTCTTAGGCGATAGCACAGTTGTGTTGTGTCCCTTGTAATCTTCTTCTCATTAATATATATGATGTTCTTTGATGTCAAAAAAAAGTAACACATTTGGAATCAATCGAATGAGTATCAAGTATTTTGTACTATTATAGAGCATCCGCAATGGGAATAATCAAAACCAATAACCAAAATGTGACATGCCAGCATTTGATTATCTATTTAGTTCATAATTAAACTTAACAACTTCTACCTCCACATTGGTTATTTTTGCATTCCGAACAAAACAAACCCCCATAATACACTATGCACATATGTCCAATCGCAAACGAGTTTCAATCACGCATCCGACCACACTAAATTGTTCGTCTCGATAAGACGATTCCAATGTAGGGTATTTTTGAATTATTGAGTTTTGAGTTTAATTATTGAGTTTTGATTATTGGTAAAAGTTGTTAAGTTTGATTATGGAATGAGTGAAATTTGTTTATTTGCTAAAAGACTTGTAACTTTGCTTATTACAATGTAGGGTATTTTTTGAGTATTGTTGTTAAATTTGCTTATTTACAATCATTTGCTTATTACAATGCGGATGCTCTTATACTTTTTATTAGGGTTGTTACAAAAAACCACCAGACATGACCGACACAAAAGACCAACCAATTTTTTGGTTTTCGGTCGGATTTTTTCCCTGTTTCGGTCCCAAAATAGGAAAAATAAATAAATTTTCGGTTCAATCTTGGGTGGTTGGAATTTAAGTGGACCGAACCAAAATTAAATGGACTAACTAGGACCAAACCGAACTGACTATATTCCTCAATAAATCAAATCAAAAATGAAAAAAATATACTAAATTGATATGAAATATTGAACAGAAATATTAATGGGTTTTAAAATTGATATTCCTAAATTGATGGGTTTTAAATATTAAAGAGATAAATTCCAAAATGGAGCGACTGGAATTTTAAATTGTTGGGTTTGGGCCCATTTTTTATCGGAGGATTTGGGCCATTTGGCCCACTGTAAAGTTTTATATTGGGAAAATGATAATCCAAGACATGTTTTGATAATTAATACCTGCCAAGGACAAAACTAAAAACATTTGTTAATACTGAAAATGTCATTGGCGGGTATTAATTATCAAAACACGTCATTGGCCGTCATTTTCCCTTTTATATTAGCCCAACTAAGGTCTATTTCGGGTGAACCGAAATCTCCAACTAGACCGACCCCATACCGAATGGAACCGAACCGAATCTTAACTCTAATTGGGATTGGTCCTAGAAATATTCACCCCAAACTGATTGAACCCAAATCGAATTCACCGCTATTTGTTATATTTCTCTTTGTAGTTGATTTATCTTTTTTATTTATGAATTATGTCGAGAGCCCTATTTGGAAATTTTAATATGAATTGGGCCCTGATAACTTATAGCCTACTCAGCCTGAACAACCACGACGTTAAGGCAAAATATGAACATAGGTATCGAAGGGAGAAGATGGAAGGAGAGAACAGGCTACATCTGTGACGTTAAGGCAAAATATGAAGATAGGTATCAAAGGGAGAAGATGGTCCGAGAACGTACACGATAAGTGACTTCTCATTCCTTAAACTATTATGAAGATACGACAATCCATGTAGAAATTCATAACATTCCTATTCATTAATTCATAACTTATAGCCCCAGGGCCGGCCCTAGGCATAGGCCCACCAAACGGCAGCCTAGGGCCTCCTCTTTTGGCCCAATTGGAGGGCCCCCAAATAGTAGGCAATTTATAAATATTATATATGTCTCTCATTGGCCAAGTAGTGTGACATAGCTTGGTGGTAAGGAGTACTTGTTATACACGTAACTTCTCGAGTTTAAGGCACGCAACTGCCAAAGCTTTTTAACTCTCTCACCTTTTTAAAGGTGTAAAAAAAAGGTTTGTGTTGATCTCGCCGGGTGTTGAACCTGCTACCTAACGTACTTGGGACATGCAGCGAGTAGTTGCCAACTGCACTACAAGCCTTTAATACTACTTAATTGAAAATAATAATATAGATATAAAAGATAAGAGGTCCGATTTTCAATTCCCGCCGAGGGCCTCGAAAATCTCAAGGCCGGGCCTGTATAGCACTGTGGCCGGAGAGACTATATTACCATATTATTCATAAAATGTTCTTTCTACAGTTTGCTAGGGAACTAAGAAGACACATTTTTCTTTTTCCCAATTGGTTAGCCTGTGTTTAGAATGTAATTACGAAAAGATTTATTGCCAAAAAGAAAGTATTTTTTTTATCAACAAAAAGAAAGTAAGTAATTATGATACACAAAATTACTCACTTACCTTGTGAACCGATATTTAGGCTCCGTTTGTTTGGACGTAAAATATTTTTCGGTAAAATATTTTACTTATTTTCTGGTGTTTGATTGTATAAAAAATGAGGAAAACATTTTACATGTAAAACATTTTCCATCAAGTGGATGAAAATAACTTACCCTTAAATCTTCCGTAAGTTATTTTCCGAAATGAACCCGATGCCTTCTACTGCAATTCTCATTGCTCAGTTTCCTCGATCGTCAGTCCTAACTCACGTTCAATTTCAATAATCTCATATCTCTCCACCGTTTAAGCACCCTTCTCTCTCTTTACAATATTTTCAAGTGCCAACCAAATAACGGAAAATAAGGCTCCGTTTGTTTCGATGTAAAATGTTTTACAATGTAAAATATTTTCCATGTAAAATGTTTTTTCAGAAAACAAATTTCAAACTTTTATTTTCCGGTGTTTGGTTGGCACTTGAAAATATTTTCAGAAATCAACAAAATAGTGTTCAAAGAGAGATGGGGAGCTTAAACGGTGGAGAAATATGAGATTATTGGAATTGAACGTAGATCAGGACTGACGATCGAGGAAATTATGCAATGAGAAATGCAGTAGAAAGCAACAGATTCATTTCGGAAAATAACTTACGGAAGATTTAAGGGTAAGTCATTTTCATCCAATTGATGGAAAATGTTTTACATGTAAAATGTTTTCCTCATTCTTTACACAACCAAACACCGGAAAATAGGTAAAAAAATTTACCGAAAAATATTTTACGTCCAAACAAACGAAGCCTAAAAGTTTAAAATTTGTTTTTTGAAAAAATATTTTACGTGAAAAATATTTTATATTATAAAACATTTTACATCGAAACAAACGGAGCCTAAAAGGAAATTTTCAGTTTGAAGACGACATATAACCACGTCCAGAGTGTCTCTATCGGGATGGACAAACAGTCAAACACCAGGGAGGAATACTCCGGTTCAACTTTAGGGATGGGCACATAATGTGTGAGTGCTAGCGCGAGCGGGTGAGCAACCGTGAAGGAAATTTTCTAAAATATCCTAAACTACTAAAATTTACGAGAATGAAGATTGAGGGTAGGATTGAGAGCGGGAGTGACGGGTTTGTTGAGGATTATGTGAGTTAGGGGATGACAATCTTACCCAAACCAAACCGAACCGCACCTATAAGAGCAGTTCTTATTGATTAACTGGGTTCATTTTTTTATATTTTTAAATGAAAATATCGGTGGGATGCTGTTCGAGTTCAAATCCATATAATACCGCACCCGAACCCAAAGCCGAATCGTAAAGTATATATGAATAAACATAAAGTTCCAAACTTTCGGGTTACCTTTGCTCGGGTTATTAGTTAAGATTACTTTGCCAGGAATTGCATATACATGGACCTATGGAATTGAAATAGAAAATTGCCTCAACTTAATATGGAAAAACTAATAAATAAATTGATGGAATGGGTACGACCTAAGCCATATAAGCTGCGTGCATGAGTGTGAAAGTGTCTATGAAATACATTCCAAACCAATAAAATCAGTGAGAGCAAGGAATAAGAGCGCGGACGCCGTGCAAGAATTGAGAGCGGAAGTGCTTTTTATTTTTTGAAGGACTATATTGTGACTAAGAGTCCGGCTAGATAGAGCAGCCTCATCTTGGAGTGTACTTTTCTTTGTCATCATGAAAATGCGTTATTTTTGCAATGTGTGTACCCAACTTCACATCTTTATGATCAATTTTTTTTTCTTTTTCTTTTTTTGCTCGGATATGATCACCATTTCTGTGAGAACAAATGTAATTTTCTTATATATTATTTGGCAGATGGGGATGGTTTGGGAGATCAACAGAAATTGGTTTAACGCAAGAGGTCAATAGTGATGCAGGCCGCAGGGGCTATTATTCTTCAGTCATTATCTTTATTTAATAGTATTGGTTACTTGCAGTTATTAGTTACTCTATTTCTTGTTTAATTGGTATTCGAGATTATGAAAGTTGCTAATCAGTTTGGAACTACTCCTTGATCTAAAAGAATTGTTGATCATATGCTAATCCTAGTTAATTTGTTTATAGTGGTTGATTTGTGTTTGTAGTCGATTTATGTGTAACCTCTTTTAGGAGTTACTCCATAGTCCATAAGATTCCTCCTTTAGTAAATTGTAAATCATTTATGTTTGCGAGTTCGATATATACTTGAGATCAGATGATCGGGAGAGGAAGTGCTCCAATTGAACTTGGTAGGATAGTTATGGCTTAAGACTTAAGTCCATACATTCTAGCTAGGTTGGGCAGATTCCCAAATTGATCGAGGGTCACTAAACTCGCTACGCTGATTCAATCTAGTCCATCCTGAGCAAAAAAAAAAAAAAAAAGAAAGAGAAAAGGACTTCATAGTTGTTCTAAGATGCTCCAAGAGTTGCAAACTCTTAATTACCAATTTTAACTTCATTTCTTTGCTTACAAATCGAAATATGTGTTTTGCTTAATAAACCAATTTTAACATTAGAAGGATTTTTTTTTGTATTTATTCAAAAAAAAATCCCCTTTGTTAGTAGTGCGTCAATTTTATTTGAATTAGCTATTTGTCTTCAACTTTTAAGAGTAATCTAAAAAGTTAAAAAAAAAAATTATGATCAAATCTTAAAAAATTTCACTTAAAACAAATAATTCAAAACCAAATATAATTTTTGGATTATTTTTCTCTTTTATGTAGAATTGCTTCATTCTTTTTCTTTGGTATTATTCGCAAAAAAATTGACCCAAAATTAACTAAGGTGAATTTTTTTTGATGAAGACAAAAAAAAAAATTTATCCTTTGGAATTATTAACAGGTGTTTTGGCTTAGTACTTTTTTAAAATAATATTTCTCTCTTCATTTAAAAAAAGCTGTTTAAGAGGTACGCGGTCTTCAAAATTAACTAGAGTTAAAAACTGCTTATCAAATAAAACTGGAGTTAAAAACTAAACTACAGGTCCAAGTATAAGTTTTTAAAGTCATCCAAGGCGTTGGTTTTAGGAGGACGCTGATGTGTCTTCCATGGACAGGATATCCGGAAACGCCAGTTTGTTCGGTTGTCCGTAGTAGTAGTAACATTTTAGAGATTGACTTATTCACGGAGGAGCCGTAAATAAGCCATTGGCGAAACTGAACGATCTCAGCCGTCTGTGTCGGCATTGGACGGTTCGGATTAATTAAATGAAACTTTTCCGAGAAAGATTCTCCGAAAAAGTTTCATTTGAATCTGAACCGTCCAATGCCAAAATGGACTGCTGTGATACACATCTGTAAACACTATTCACGAAAATAGTTGTAGTAAAGTTTTCCTCAACATTTTCTCCTCTCACCAGAGAAATGATTGTCAGTCTATTGAAGGTGAAGAGAGGGTGACCGTTCGATCCACTCAGTCCCGACCTAGATGGTGAACTCCCTCCTTGGAGGGTCTCACCTTAGTACTTTTCGGTAGGGCTCTTTGTTCTTGTAAATCTTCTTTCTGTGCTTACGCTTTCAATTTTCTTTCTTACAAATTTTAGTACTTTTGAATGTTTTTAAAAGATGTTCTCATATTCGCCCACGCACAAGCAAATTATGAAACTTAAGATCCCATACCCTCTTTCCTTGAATCCTTGCACTATGGATTGAACCCGATTAATTTTTTCCTTTTTGGCGTCTAACCAAAATCGAACAAGGGGAAAAAATTGTAAAGATGGATCGACGGACTTTATAAGAGATAATCATGTAATTAAGACTTCCTTTTATTATATTTGCCTTACATTAAAACACTACATGATAGTTAATGTCACCTTACGTGCACCTCCAATAATTCCCGTTTTGGAGTTTTAATTTCACCGTCCATTAGTGATGAGTCTAATTAAGTGCCAAATGTGGATTGTTTTGAAATTTATCACATCTTTTCGGCAAATTGCAAACTTTTTTCCAAAACCTTTTGTCATCGAACTTGGCGGAAAATTTGTTCTAGACAAATATTTGTTCGTATCAATTTAACGGGCATGATGGGAGTCCATTTTAGTCATTTTTTTGTGAAACAAAATTGACTGAAAATCTTATGAGTGATTTAAGAGCGAAATAAATTTCAAGAATTTTTCACTAGAAAGCAAGCCAAGTAATAAAATTAAAATGAAAAAAAGATTAATTGATATTGTAATATTTTTCTTAATTTCCACCAAACATTGTTTCACACTCGCTTTTTTTACTAAGTGTCTTTTAAGGTTGAAAATGTATGCATGCTTGTATACTTGAATCATGAAAAATAATATTGAATATGCGAGATTATATAGATTGCTCTCGACAATCCAATTTTAAATTGTAGAAAAGCAGAACTAGCATTGAATGTGTAAAACAAATATGAAAGTGTGTGAAAGTACATAAAAAAAAAGTATAATGTCGTCATAATATAAAGAATGTGTAATTTTTTCTTATATTTTTAGCTTTTGGACAACTTTAGACTCTTTTACATTTACCCCCAAATTTTGACCTCCATGTCTAATATACACTCAAACTTTTAATTAATTTTAATTTAACATCTCAACTATTGAGGTGTTATTCAATTAGGTTGTTGCCATCTAAATTTATTAAATTACTAACAAAAAAATTGCTAACCTGGGTTATTATTTCGTTATATGATGACTTGGATTCTTACATGACCTAAAATTACATGGCCACCGTCTAAATCCATCAAGTTTTGTTTAAACCCTAATCCAAACTTTTATCCATAACCCAAATATAAAAACTCCAAACCTATTCTTCAGTCTTTCCTTTTTCAATTCCACAATCATATCACTCTCTCCCCACACACCAAAACCCAACTAACCTCCTCCAAATGCTCTAGCATCACATTAACATATCTAAATTGAACTCTTTTTCATCCTCTGTGATTAATTGTACTAATCATATCTAAATTGAACTCCTTTTCATCCTCTGTGATTAATTGTACTAATCCACATTAACATATTTAAATTGAACTCTTTTTCATCCTCAGTGATTAATTGTACTAATCCAAATTGACTAAAGAGAGAAGGCATAAAACAAAATAAAAACTCAGGTCAACAATTTCCCTTAGTAATTTGACGGGGACCCAATTGAATAACGCCTCAATAATTTCGACGTCTAATTAAAATTTTCTAAAACATGGATGTTTATTAGATATTGAGATCAAAGTTTGGGAGTATTTTGAAAATTTCCCTAGTATGAACGCACAAGATTGACTTTTAAAATACTCCACCAAAGTGCACGAAGACAACCCCCAGAGACCGAAAACGCGGTTTCGATGTTAAAGAATTCAAAATTTCCTCACCCAACACAGATGTGATACAAATCACAATCACAGACACAGTCTCTTGTTGCTATCAGATCTGTATCCCAGTTTTGCAAGCGATCTTCCTTTTCCTTCAAGCTTCAGACCACTGTGTCTACACGTTCTTGGCTGAAATACGAGGAACCCAGTTTAGAAAAGCATTCTATCTTTGCCATTTAGATGTTTAATTACTGGGTTTGTAAATAAGCAAAACACAAGTTGGTTTTTTTTGCTTAATCTGGAAAGATAATTAGGTTTGGGTAGTTGGGTTAGTTTTTCCAAGAATGGAAGGTTCAAAAGGCAGGAGAGTGGAGAAGAGAGTGTATGAAGAAAGTTTGGAAGATCAAGATGGTGGGAAGCCAAATTTGAAGAAGCCCAAAGTGCCCGGTTTGGCTAGGTATTTTTTGCAAATTACTCATATCCAAACTTTTTCTCCACATTTTCTTGTTTCTGTTGGTGGGTGTACTGAGAATGTTTGATTTTTAATTTTGTTGGAATTTATGGTGCTAAAAGTTTGATATTTGCTGCATAAGAGAAAATGAAGCATGTGTGGAGGTTTACATTGATGCATTGATGTATGTATTAGGTTATAGAAAAACCTGTTATTGCTGTGGAGACACTGAGAGAAACCATTTGTTTTGATTGGAGAACAGAATTATAAAGGAGTGCCAAACGAATTTTAGTTGCCATCATGGATTCAGAAATCCAGATTGTCGGTTACGGTTATCATGTTATTCAGATTTACGAGTGACAGGGATTTTAGGAGTTTGGTTCTGTTCAAGGAGAATCCCACCCGCTATCAATTGTTGTGTTGGCTCAGTCCATACAAGGTTTTGCCCCAGCTTTGATCGGGGCCTCACTAGTTGACGGCGTCGCTTCATTCGGTGGGATACCGAGTTATCAAATTAGTTGTTACAAATTATTCAACATGGAAAACTAGTAGGCTTGGAAACAAGAAAGAGTGAGTGGAGAATACCATGGAGTTAAAGCACATTATACCCTGTTTGATAACCGGATTATGCCTTGGGATTGGACTACCAATCCCAAGGGCTTCCCAAACCCTTGTTTGATAACCGGATTATTACTCCGTTGGGAGTAATAGTGAGCTCTATAGGGGGTATTAGTAATACCCCGTGAGACTTGGTATTCGTAGTCCGAACCCAACCCCTTCTCATTACCAATCCATTTTCATTACCAATTTCTTCTATCAATCCAATCCCATCATCTAATCCCATCTCAAACAAACATGATATTAATAATCCCATCATCTAATCTCATCCCAAACAAACATACTCATTATCAATCCCTTCGCATTAACAATCCCTTCTCCTTATGAATCCCAATCCTAATCCCATCTTCTTACGAATCACATCCATCTATCACTGTTATCAAACGGTGGTATATGTTCTGTATCGGAGATGGTGGTGAAGTCTTGAGATACTGTTAAACAATTAGGTATCTATACCTTACCGCCTTAATTTCATGTAATAGCTTAATCACTCAATATCGATGCAACGAAAGAAGATTGCTAAGAGTCTAAGCCAATACAAACTAGGGGCCAAGATCTTGAGAAACATTAACAATAGCCTTGTAGTGTGGAGGGATAACCTGATTACTCTAGGTGTTCATGCCTTAGGAACGAAAGTAAACAAAATGACAGAAGACATTTTCAAGATGATTAACAGTACTTCTGCTTTGGATCTTTAGATGGCAACTGTGGGTTGAATTTGGTGTCCATTCAATTTTAGTTTTAACATGGAATCCTAGCAACACTAAATGTTAATGTCCATTTGATATTAGTCTCTATCATTCAAAGTCTCTATCAAATAGCACCCATTGAGAATCAACCTTTTATTTATTAGACGGCAGTTAAGTTACAAGATGAGCAGGTTTTGACTAAGTTACGATGGTTGGAAGTTGGAACATTGCACAAGGATCAATTCCATGAATAGGTTCTCATTTTGTATTGCAAACCTCGTCTTAAGATTTAGCAATACGAAGTCTGTGCTCAAGTTACCCTTACAACATGCTGACTGCGTATGTCTGATCTCAAGATAGTATTTCTAATCTGTAATCTGCCATGGACTATGCATCTTCTCCGACTGACTTTCCATAAGCTCTAAACTGCTTAAAACTTTTTCAAGCGATACAGTCGTGAACTCACAAAAATTGTTTCTCGGTAATACATCTGATCTGTCTAACTGCACCATGTAAATGAATGACATCAGTTTATTTGGGTCTTCCTAATTTATCTTGGTTCAAATTGTCCTACAGTGTGATTGTGGAGGCTTTGAAGGTGGATAGTTTGCAAAGACTTTGCTCATCATTGGAGCCACTTTTCCGCAGAATTGTAAGTCGTCTTAAATATTTACTTTTTAGCATGAATTTTTGCTGGATTAGATAAAATTATGATTAGTGTCTTGTTGGATGTGTTTACCAATAAGAGATGAAATTCAATGTCAGGACACTACATGATGAATTCACTTTGCCTTTTAGATGTGCTGAAGTATCTTAACTGCGTTGTTGCCATCCATTCTGATACACTAGGCATGGCATGTGAAACTTTCTTAAATTTCTTCTCACAAATCATCTTATAATTCTGACCAGTCTAATGATACTTCTGCTATACACAATTTTTGTTTTTACCAGGTAGACTCAAGAAGATTGTAAATACATTATATCTGAATCATATCTGATTTTTTCTTTATCATGGGAGTATATCCCATTACTGTTAACATTGGATTAATTTTATTGGAAAAACAGGTAAGTGAAGAAGTGGAGCGTGCTTTGACAAAATTAGGCCATGCTAAACTAGCTGGAAGGTGTGTTTGTGTATTTAGGGCCTGCTTTAACATTCTTTTTTGTTATTTATGATGACCTTAATGTGAGATTGTATGCTTTGTACGTAAGGACCTCATGGTCTCAAACAGAATTGACAATTTTTATGCATAAAGGTTTTTACTTAAATGTCTACGTTTTAATCTTGACCCTTTAAATCTTCTGGTTGGGAAGTAATTGAGCACATTTTCTCTGACAGGTCCTCACCACCAAGAATACAAGGCCCAAAAGGAAAAAACTTGCAGCTTCACTTTAAAACAAGGATGCCACCTCACCTCTTCACAGGCGGAAAGGTTGAGGGAGAGCAAGGAGCAGCAGTCCATGTTGTCCTTATAGATGCAATCACCGGAAATGTAGTACAAATTGGACCGGAATCAGCAGCCAAACTGAATGTTGTGGTGCTTGAAGGTGACTTCAATGAGGAAACTGGCGAAGATTGGACAAAAGATGACTTTGAAAACCATGAAGTAAAGGAGCGTGAGGGGAAAAGGCCACTTCTGACCGGGGATTTACAGGTAATTCTCAAGGAAGGTGTGGGCACTCTGGGAGATATGACTTTCACTGACAATTCGAGCTGGACAAGGAGCAGAAAGTTTAGGCTTGGTGTGAAGGTTGCTACTGGATATTTTGAGGAGGTTCGTGTTCGTGAGGCTAAAACCGAGGCTTTTGCAGTTAAAGATCATAGGGGTGAATGTGAGTTATTTCAGCAGAGTTATTTCAGCATTAGTTACTTCCTTATGTCGAAAAGAGAAAAAGTTAAATCATGACGATCTGTTGTTTCATTTTGCGATGACAATTGACAAATAAAGCATGGCTGTTGAAACCAGTTTTGACGTAAAGACCAATCAATGTCCTTGCCTTTTACTCGGATCCAAAGTTTCTGGTAGTCTGTCATTGCAAGATATAGTAACACACTGCCATGCTAGAATGTGCGTGCTTGTTCCATGCTTTGGTGGTCTTTTAAATGAAACTAATTATTCTTTGATCAGTTTGTTTTGGATACATAACGCAAGAGCATTGAGATTCTGTATTTCTGTTAGAATGATCGTGCCATGGGTGCAATGCCAGTATTGTTGAGATACTTTCCGACGATTGGTAAAGTTTCCAATATAATGCAGGAGATATGTTCTTATTTAAAGAAAAAGCATAACCTGTCATTGCAAAGGTCCCTCAGTCTCCTCTCTTTATTGGTCAAACTAAGTCAGGTTGTTTCCACCTTAGTTTGTAGGATCTGAGGGCCCTTGATAGCCTAGTAAATAATTGTAGAAGATTTACCTGCTTCAGTTGTGCAATAACTATTTTTGGGTGTTTGGACCCATGTTAGGTCCAAATCTTCGAATGGAAATTCATGTGGCACGAGTAGAGGAAGATCTACAAAGCACCTATTGTTCCTCATATGTTCTGTTGTTTTCAAATGAACGATTGTATAAGAACACTTCAAATTGGCATTGTTTCCTAATCCATCTTGGATTGATACAAATCCTTTAGGAAGCATGTGATTGTCAGCTAATCGCATTGTAGTAGTTTGTGGGGAGTCAAGCTTGAGATGTCCGGCTTTTAAGCCTTTTGCCTCGGCCATTCTTGTTACTGTTGATGTTATTTCTCTTTAGCGTGCACTTGTGTAAGGAGTTGTGTTTAAGAACCATGAATCATGATATTCCTGGTTTAAGGGTGGCATGTTTCACTTTAAGTGACACCCAGCCAAAAAAACTCTGACGTAGTAAAATGGGCAGAAGGGACTCGAATGGCTTAACATTACTTGTTAAAGAATTTAGTTACTAAAGTTCCTTTTGTGATCAATTGTGTTATGTTGATACTGTGGCTTTTAAGTTGGTGAACTCTTTTTTTGTATTGTAGTGTACAAGAAACATTACCCGCCTGCTTTGCAAGATGAAGTTTGGAGATTGGATAGAATAGCAAAGGATGGAGCACTGCACAAAAAGTTGATAAAGGCTGATATCATAACTGTTGAAAATTTCCTCAGGGTTCTTGTTAGGGATCCACAGAGGCTGAGAAATGTAAGGGTTTCAATTTATCCCGTTTCCTTCCTTTTCAATGTTCCCTTTACCTTTGGTGTTGAATTAGGTATTGTTCTTATCCCTCTCTCTCTCTCTCTCTCTCTCTCTGATGAACATATTGTAGATTCTTGGAAGTGGAATGTCCAATAGGATGTGGGAAAATACTGTGGAACATGCAAAGACGTGCGTTTTAGGCGAGAAGCTGTATGTATACTATTCCGATGGAACAAATAGCATGGGCGCTGTCTTCAATGATATCTATGAACTTAGAGGCCTTATTGCAAATGGACAGTTCTTCCCTCTGGACTCGCTTACGCACAATCAAAAGGTCTGAGGTTTTTGTTTTCATAACATCTGAAATACCTTATACCTTAATCCACCTCGGGTTTTAGCTGATTAAACTTGTTAGTCTCTAAAATACACGTTTCAACTTTCAATAAGATGCTAGCTTTTTTCCGTTGATGTCACCTATGTTGGATTTGAGAGGAAATTCTGCAAAGCAGAAATTTCAATCTGTAGCAAATGGTGTGAAGTTAATTCTCCCCGGGATGGATCAATCTTAATATATGAATGGGGTCTCTAGGCCTGCTGTTTGATGCTTTCCAGCTTTGTTTTGGGGGCATGGTTGCACTCCTACGCAGCATAGCGTCCCTTGAGTTTCTCAATTTTTGGATGTATAAGCGGGCACTATTTCAGTGATAAAACTTTTCGAGAGCAGTTGCTTTGTGCATATATTGCCAAAGGTTAAGTCCTCAGTCCTCCCTGCCCATACCCCCATTGATTAGGATTGGATTGGTACAATTATTGTTGTCATGTGATTCCTGCTCTCATGGTTACCTGGCTTGGTTTTAGAAAGTCCTCACTGCCATCTTTTATATGAATACAATCACTTCTCTTTGCATAGGGGAGATAACCTTGCTCGGATGCTTTGGGCAGAGATGGACCAACTACTTCCATCGGCTCTCTGCATGTAGTAGAACTCTTATATGGACTTAACCACTGAAATGATTTCAAGTTCATTCACAAGAAAGAAAATGATTTCCAATTATGTCAACACTTGAACCAGACTTTATGACTAGTCATCCACACTAGTTCGAGTGGTATGGGAACTAGACTTTTGTTCCTAGTCTTATTATGGGAAATCCATAAACATGATAAAGATTATTGACTCGTTAACTTTAAATAAAAATATGGCCCAACTCCTTTGGGTTCTGTTTACAGGTTTCAGTTGATTCACTGGTGAAAACAGCATACGAGAATTGGAACCGAGTTATTGAATATGATGGCCAAGTTCTAAACTCTCTATCAATTAGAAACTATGGAACAAGAGCCTCATCTGAGACTACATCAGACCAGAATCCCGTCACAACTACACGGAACAAGCAGCAACACATCTCCTCCGAAACAATCCCACAATGCCAAATGAAAAACGATCTCCCTTCAAACTCTCAGTTGGGTGAATTCCCATTCATGAGGTCTGATTCAATGGCAGGAATGGCTTCATTGGATTATGGATCGGTTGGAATGCCAGAATTGGGCGGTTCTTTTTTCCCAGGAGAATGGTCAAGGCCAAGGGACGGGCAGGGACTTCAGGACTTCTCCGAGGAAATCCGATTGAGAAGTTTGGAAATGTTGGATGGTGACGATATGCAGAGACTTCTTAAGACATTCAGCACAGGGGTTGGCAATGGAATGGGGTCCGCATTTGGCCATTCCATTGAGGGTGGTTATTCTTACAATGCTCCGAGTGAGCATCAGTTGGATCAGACATATGGGCAGGAGCGTGGACAAAGTTCAGGAAGGGCTGTTGTGGGGTGGCTTAAGTTAAAAGCTGCTTTGAGATGGGGGATATTCGTGAGGAAGAGAGCTGCAGAGAGAAGAGCTCAGCTCGTTGAGCTTGACTAAATCGACAGTAAAGTTCATTCTGATCTTGTGGCTTGTGTCTGAGGGATGTTTTTTATGTATTACCATACTCTATCTCGTATGTTTGGCAGTGGAGATTCTGGAGAAGCCATGGGAAAGGAAAAGGAAGTTCATAGCATAGCAAATTTTCCTTTCCTTTCCTCTGTCTTCTCACTGTTGACAATGCCATGGCCAAGAAACTAAGAAAAGGTGTGCATTGGTGGTACTATTGTATGTATGAGGTTAAATCGACCGTTCTGTTTACTGTACGTACTATTAAATCGTGGTACAATTGATATTAAATCGACCGTTCTGCTTATTGCACGTATGTATGTAAGCATTTTGAATGAATCTGCTGATTTAGTTTCTGATTACCATTTCCAACCGTTAATGAATTTTTTTAATTTAGTTTAATTTTTGAGGTTGTTCGTGTAGAGTGTATGAGTAATCTGGGGTTTCAATATATGTTCTCTATCCACTGGAGCAGATCTGGGAAGCATGCACTGATGAAATGAACCAAATCCTAGTAAATGCTCATAATTTTCCTTTGAACTACTTCTATGTAGTGATTTATGTTTGAATTATTAGGTAAAGGCCTTTCAGACTTTCACAAGGTATACTGATCTCGATAAGCATTTCTTTAGGTTCATATACGCCTAATTGATGAAGATTGAGGGGAAAAAAATTCAGAATCAATGTTGGGAAAAGTTTTTGGTTGGCCAGATTATTTGTTTTATTAGAAGCGGTAGGAGAATATATGTATCAAAATTATGTCAAACTCAAAACAAGTTCACAATCACTATAAATTTAATCCAACCAATCACTATAAATCTAATCCAACTAATTTACATGGGATGCATTATAAGATGCCAATTCATGTTACATTTTAACTCCGCTTCTCTGCAGTCCAACTATGGGGTATAGTTTGCCCACACTTGGATCTCTTCTCGATGATACTAGTTGTTTATATTATACGGCCCGTTGATAGTCTTGCCAACAATTCAAATTTACCGAACACCCGTAATCACTTGATCGGAACATTTTACTTTTGCAAAAAAAAGGGTTAGACCATTTATTTCATTTCATCCGATCTAATTAAATTTTTGCACGAACTTTCCATTCTACCAGCCCTAGAATATGGCGCCTCGTATCATCGAGGAGGTATCTGGGTGTGGGTAAATGGGACTGCAAAGAAGCTCAGTCTTCCAAATGAAAAACAAAAGAAAATCCTTCAGATGTCAAGAACTTCTTAGGTCATCGTTCCAACAAAATCTAGAACAAACATTAGCAATTTTAACC
The DNA here is from genome assembly GCA_019656275.1 of Rhododendron kiyosumense. Taxonomy (NCBI): domain Eukaryota; kingdom Viridiplantae; phylum Streptophyta; class Magnoliopsida; order Ericales; family Ericaceae; genus Rhododendron; species Rhododendron kiyosumense. The sequence continues at coordinate 136,089 of BPLS01000503.1, read as the reverse complement.
ATGGAATCAAACTTTGGTACAAGAGGGAAATCAAAAACCGTGCACTAAAAGAACAAGGAAAAGGAAAGAAGACTAATAATTACACAGTGTTACAGATTCCTCAGAGTAGTAAACTTTACTGCTGAGGCTCTCCCTCTTCTCCGAGATTCAACAGCTACAAGCGTCTTCCAAACATTATCCGAATGTGTAAGCACCAAATCCATATTCTCCATCCATTGATCCTTCTTGTTCCTGTATCATACGAACAAAATCCCATACGAAATGCTCAGAAAGCAATTACGGAATCATGATGTTTAGAAAATACACTGGAGGAGATCATGTGCAGCATGGTAGTTGAAACATAAGAATGGAAAACAAGTCATTTTATAGATGGCTAAGGTAGCCTTCCTCAGACTATCTATGTTTTATGCTCATTGAAACAACATTTTGAAAGTGTCATGGGGAAACAGAATATCAATAAGGTATTATGCTTACAAAAGGAACCATTGATATACAACATACCCGTTTGATCATTGCATTCATTATATCATCCAAGGACTCATAGCCGCCATGAACATGGCCACCCGGTGACTTTGTTTGCTCCGAAGTGTAGTCTTCATTGGACCTCATCTTTGGGTCCATAAATGATTTCTCAATCCCAATGTGCTGCACAAGAGTTGGAGCACTGCTATGTGATCGGCTGACCGACGCTGGAACAGACTTAAGAAAGACTCCACTAGTTTGACCCATACTCTGGCTTAACGGGGACACAACACCATTGGCAGGAACCACAGAGTTGAAAGGACTGAAAATCTGATTCGAGTCCCACCTCTTGGCTGTTTCTTGGTTCATATTTCGAACAACATTACCAACAGATCCTGCTTGGAAATGAATCTCTCCTCTTGAATCCTCCATGGGTGCTGAAATAGAATTGGTAGAAGAAAAATCAAGTGGACCATTCTGAATATGTGCGGCCGTGGAAGAATTATTGCTCCTCACGCTATTTGGAGTCAGCCGATCGTGATCGAAAGGTCCACTCAATGACAAAGAATTTGGCGAGTAGTTTGGCAGTTCAACTGTACTATGCCAGCTTTCATTAGAACCACCAACGGCAGTGTTAAAAGGTTCTGAAGTCAGTGAACCCACTTTGAAAGAAGGTTGACTACTAAATAGACCCCCATCTTGCATGTGTTGTCCATTTCCATGTACAGTGAAAGGACTGCTCGAAGCACCACCCGGTTGAAATGGGCCAAGCCCCAAGGATGTGGGAATCCCTTGAAATAAACTGGGGTTTTGGTTTGACGGCCAAACTGGCTGGAGCTTCCCAAGGGTGGTAAAGTTTTGGGCATGGCCAGGTTGGAATAGTGCAGAAGAAGAAAGGCTACGGAGGTTCACTCCAGCAGGGCTATTCAATCTACCTAGAATTCCACCTGTTTGATATGGTGATATGTTGGAATTTGAATATCGCCCAGGTCCAGCCAATGTGCGAAAATCTCCAAGTCCATCTAGTGCACTCATGCGCATATAAGAAGCATCCTTACCCCCTAATGCAGCAACCATGTTTGCTTGCTGTGTGGCCACTGAACTGATTCGTTTCAGGTAAAGCCTATATTTCTGCAACACAAGACAAAAGCATAAGCATGTTGGCAACCTTTATGAAATTGTAGTCTGACTGTCAATAAGCACTAATATCATTTTTTCTTGGAATTGATATTCGTGCTCCCCTTTTTATGCAGGCGCTCCACTTTCAACGTGAAGTTACTAGAACTTCATGAACAAAGTGGAGCGTCTACATCAAAAAAGAGAGCACAAATATCAATTTCCTTTTTTCTATTCAGGAAGATCTGTTCTGTCTATGCTACTCAGCTTAACTAAGTCCTTCCTAACCGTTGGGTAAGCCAAGCTAATTTTGTTTTGCAATAAAAAGTTGTTCAGGTTGTTAGATCACCGATTTGTCTCAGAACAATAAGTGGTCCGGAAAAGGTCGAACGGTGAATATGTATAGCCAGCACCCATGTGGAGATAGTAACATCCATACCTATAGAAAAGCATAATGCACACGGGGAACAAAAAAAAAAAGAGTTGAACCCAAGATCTCCTGGGGCTTTGAATACCTTGTGAAGAAAGTTTTCCTTAACTAATTACATTACATAGTTGAAGCAGGATAAATAAAGCGCAATATCTTATAAATCCTATAGACTAGCGTTCCCTTACAGTGGATATAAAATACCCAATACGTCTCAGACAGGTGTTTCTGTTGCATGGGTGATGAGTTCACAACTTTTTCATGCATACTTCAAGCCTAGACTATTTCCTCGGATTAGAGTTTCAGGGAGGTCTGACACAGTAACATGTTGAGATATATGTAGGGAGCCAATGAATTACAGCAGGTGAATGGTTGTATGGAGTTTATAATGAGTCTTTTCCATTCTGTGAGCTAATCAGTTATGTAAGCAGCCCCCAATGTTAAGTTACCTGTCAAAACTCTATTTTTTCATTTACTAGAAGACTAGTATCGTTCTCCACGTTCCAATTAATAATTCACAAGAGAGACCACTTAGGAAGATCCAACATGCATTTCATCTCCACTTCTTAATGCTTCTTGTGACCTCACAAAATCTTCTTGGAGATTGCATACTAGTGATTTTCTTAGTATTCACCAAATTTACCAGATTCCAACTTTGTACTTACCAGACCAACCGATTCAGGGTGTTTCACTTCAAGACAACATTTTTTTATTTTTTTTGATAAGTAAATAATTATTTATAAAAAGGGATTGCCTCCCAAATACAAAAAGAGGCCACAATGCAAAAAGGCTCTAAACACTCCCCAAAGAGTGGAAAATCTCAAACCAAATCTAAAAATTGGTCAAGAGATGGCTGTTTTACGACATCAGTTAAGGCTGCATTACAATCTTTGATTTGCAAGGGGATTTGTCGAGAGAAAAGAAACATAAGTTATTTTCCAACACAAATCCAAGATATGTTTCCCTTAACTGTTCTTTCCCTCCACAATCCCTCCTAAATCCAGGATCCAAACACATCCCAAGGGAATACTACAAGTAATGGGAAAAGGGAAGTTCTGTACCTGAAGATGGCTTGCCACGTTTTCCCTTGTAAGCCCTTCAACATTCATCATGTCAAGAATCCTTTTAGGAACAGCTTCTGCATAAGCAAAGGAAGATAGAGGAATGAGTAATCAAAAGACTCAGAAAGAAATCCAAAGAAAATTGTAGCACTGTGATAACTACTAACTGCATACTTTCGATGCCCAATTGGTTAACAGCTGCAACAAACTTTCTGTGAAGCTCTATGGACCAAACGACCCGAGGCTTCTTCTGGGTAGCCGGGTCCTCATTTTCATGTCCATTCTCTTCACCTTCTTCCTCTTCTTGTTCTTCTTCCTCATCTTCCTTTCTTTTTCTACTTGCCTTCCTAGTTTGATCAGTGGCCCCATCAGGCGAATGCACTTGTCCACCTCCTTGGTGACCCTTGTCTTGAGCGTTGGAATTGTTTTCACTTTTAGAATCAAACTTCTTTTTCCTGATAACATGTTGCCATATGTTTCTCAGCTCCTCGATTCGAACAGGTTTCACCAAATAGTCACAAGCACCGTGGGTAATCCCCTTCATCACAAGCTTGGGATCGCCGTTTCCTGACAGCACTGGGACATAAAAAAAAAAAGTGAAACAGTTGTTATTCCAGGCAAACTTATATGCTATGATCACTTCCAAAAACCAAATCAAGAAGTCTTTTTGGGTTACGATATGTGAAAGATCAGTGAAGAGGCTATTTCTTACTAATGACAGGTAGGTCCATTTCAAGGCCCACGAGCTCTAGGAGCTTGAAACCATCCATGTCTGGCATATGCACATCGCTGATAACTAGATCGAATCTGTTTTTGTTTTCCCGTAACATTTTCAAAGCCGCTTTTGCCTGACTCGTCGTTGTGACTGCCAAGACCACAAATGCTAAAGTGTCAGTTGCTTTGACAGAAAAACCCATATTAGAATACAAGAAAAACAAAGCTAGCATACAAGTCCAAAACCAAAGACAGAGAATTCGAGATGGGAACGATTGAAACCAGCGCACTACAAACGAATCCAATGAAATTGATCAAAGAAAATAATGGAACTACAGCAACTTTTTACAGTAACTGAAAATCTGAAATTTCTATTGAGATTGTTGGTTAATGGTATAAAAGCACAAAATATGGCTAGAACTGCCATGAAAAATATAATATTTCACTGTTTTTGAATGTAGAATTTGAGACGACGGGCATTACTAGAATTTGAGACCACTCAAGGCCACCAAATTAGAATAATTGTATCCTAAGAAAGAAATAATTGGTAGCAGAATTGCCATAATATGGAAAAAAAAAACTCTAAAACATGCAATTATATTTGAACCTTATCCGAGCACAAATTCATAACGTACCCAAATTGGGAAGACAATTGAGCAGTCAAATTTTTTTTTCAATATCTCCAAAATAATCCACCAATCAAAGAAATCGATAACACACTTTAACCAAACAAACATTTGAACTTTATCTAACACAAAACTAATCACCAGAATTTTGGAATTTAGACACATCCTTGAGTACCCTCTTTCCAAACTCCAAGAATTACGGGAAAAAACTGGAATTTTTTTCTAAACAAGAGGTAGATTCATTTGAAAAGCTGGAAGGCATTACGAAGATTTCATCACAGAATACAGCAATGAAACAAAACTAATCAATAGAATTTTGGAATTAGACACATAATAAAGTACCCACTTCCCCAAACCCCCAAGAATTTCAAAAATAAAAAAAGGAAATTTTTATTTGAACAAGAGGTAATTTCATATCAAAAACCTGATGGTTTGGTATACTATCGTAATGAAAAAAAAAGCTCTCCCTTCTCTCTTTTTTCTCTCTCTAAACTTTTACCAGAGAAACCTTAGCCGCCATTGTTTGCTTGGGGGAGGTGCCGCCTCCTCCCCCGAGCGCCTCTCTTTGTCTTCCTTTTTCTTCTCCCCTTCCCTTACCGGCACTCCTCTCCTCCGTGGACTGTTTGTTCCCCCCTCCATCTTCCCCTTCCCTCTACCTTCCTCGTTTCCACCCCCTCCCCCCTCTGGTAAGATCCCGCCGGATTCTCTGCTGGGTGTATCATGTTCCATCGGCTTTCTGGATTCCGTTGTAGACAACCTTTCTACCTTGTTGGAGATAGCCGGTCTCTTGCCTAGCGGCACTTTGGTCGTTTCGGGTGGTAGATGGTGCGATTTTGTTGGGTTGTTGGTGACGATGCTGTGAGTGGATATGGTGTGTTGGGATTGGGCATGGCGGCAGTAGGGGCTGTCGTGATTCCTGTGGTTGGTTTGGTGGTTGTGGCAGCGGTGATGCGGTGGTTGTTTTGAGTGTTTCGACAGGTTAGGGTTTTGATTTTGTGTTTCATTTTTGTTTTGTCTGAACTCTTGTCCGGTTATGTCCGGATGTTGAGGCCGGTTTTTGTCCGGATGCTGATCTGGTTTTTTGTCCCGGTGGGTCTTCCCGGGTGATTTTGTTCTTATCTGATTTTTCCAGATCAGGTGACTGATTTCCACAGGTTTATTGTTATCTTTGATTCGGAGCTCCGCCATCCCGAGACGGTGGTGTTTAGGTACTAACTCCACGTTAGCCGGCCATATTGACGGTGTGAAGAAGTGAGCGTTTAGCAATTGCATAGGCGCTAGACACTAGTTTCGTCTCTAAAGCTTTTTTTATATTATATCTCTGTTTCTTTGTATTTGGGTGAAAATCTGTACTTGCCATATGTACTTGCCATATGTCCAATTCTATATTTGGATTTATATGTAGACGCCATATGACTTAATTAATGAATTTGCTATGACTTAATTAATGAATTTACTTCTTCCTATTGAAAAGAAAAATAAAATATCAAAAACCTGAATGCATTGATAAAAAATGAATCAAAACTAATCACCAGAATTTTGGAATTTTTTAGACACATAATAATAAAGTAGGACCCACTTCCCCAAACCCCAAGAATTTCAGGAAAAAAAAAGAAAAAGAAAATTGAAACCCCATGAACAAAAGCGAAATTACCACCATGCACAATTGGATGAACAAAGCCGAACCCATTTAGAAATGATGTTGAGTCAAAATTCTAATTAGAAACCAAAAATTGGGCGAAAATTCAACTAGAAACAATACAATTACGAAGGGTTTATGACAATTCAAACTCAAATTAAGAATTAAACACAGGAAAAAGCAAGAAATAGATAGAATCAGACCGTGATATTGGCATTTCCTAAGTAATTCGTCTAATATCCTCAGCCAAGTTCTGTCATCATCAACGGCAAGAACCCGCATACCCACTGGGAATTTATCATTTTCACCCCCCAAACTTCCTTTAATTTCCTCTAAAGTCATCTTTGGAGCGCAAAAATA
>BPLS01000503.1:76382-129674 GCA_019656275.1 Rhododendron kiyosumense | reverse complement strand
TGAAAGCCCAGATCAATACAGAGCACAAAAACAGAGATCACAGGGTTCAGGTTGGGTTTTGACTATGGAAAAAGTTTTTCTTTTGGAACTTTCCCAAAAGAAAAACTTTCCCAACACACACAGATGGCAAATGGAGCAAGGGGCAGGCGGGTTATGGTCTTTATGGAGGGATCAGAGAGAGAGAGAGGGAGAGAGACTGGTTCAAGTGAGCAAAGCTGTACAATTGACAATGATGGGAGAGAGAGAGAGGATAGAGAGAGAGAGAGAGAGAGAGAGAGAGAGTGGATGTAGCAAGTAAAGCTGTAAAATTGACAACGATGGTCTTTACCAACAACAAAAATACTAAAATAAAATTGACAACGATGGTGATGGCAAATGGCAAGAACAGAATTGGACTTTCAACCAACAACCCACCGGCTCATGAAAGCAAGCATATTTTTGTACTCTCTCTCTTCTGTCTCTTAGGACACAACATTAAACACACTTTTCACAAAGTATAAAAATCTTGTGTGGGACCCAATTTGGAGAGTCTCGTACAAATAATTAGAATTGTTCAATTTGTTTGAAATATTTTTTTTTGAGAGCTCTCTACAAATTTAACTTATTCAGATATTGGTAAGAATTTGATCGGTATTTGTCCCTAAATTTAACAGAAAAAAAACCCTGATGCATTGATAAAGTACTCATTGATATCCGAATAAATTAAACGGCTCTGATTATTAGTGTGGTGTTCTGATTTTATTTTGTATCAAAAGTTGTGTACTTATGCATATTGATAGTATAGGCATTGCGGAAAATTATTCAATACTCACGAGGGATTTTAGTCTAAATTACCAATTAATTATACCTTGGTCAATTAAGTATATGAGGGATTTATCTATATGGGGAAATTCCCATAAAACTTAAGGCAAGATAGTAAAGGTAATCAATTCATTGGTGACATAAAAGCAACGACTCACTATTTTTGAAAATTTTCAATTCACTCATATAAAGAAAATACTGCACCGTATTGACGGATCCCATGTAATTAATTTCCAACTTAGCATGGTAACCTATTTTCATTTTACTTCTTCAAAACAAATGGATATTTTTCGTTCCTACAAATAGATGCTATCAACTCTTGTGGGATAAGTTCATTTAGTTTTTTGCCCCCACTTACAGCAGAATTGGTCGCCAAAAAGAATAAATCAAGGTGTGCTAAACTGGTCCTAACATCTAAATCATGAAGAAAAATAATTATTACGTATAATTGATATAAGAATTTGCAAGCTTAATCTTATGTTCAATAATATGTTGCAAACACACTTAATTGGTAGTCGACTACCAACTAGAAGAGAGGCCGGGTCCGTAAAATGAAAAGACTCTTCCCGTTTTCTTTTTTCCCCTACCTAGATTAAAAGGAAATTTTTTTTTATCATAAAAGGAATTGATTTATACACTTTCTTTTTTACTATTTGTATTCTTCTTTTGTCGGTTGTATACGTGAATTTATTACATTATTTGTCGATGCGTGAGAAATTAAAACCACTAGCTTTTCCTTTGTTGCAAACACACTCTTATCGATTGGTAGTGTACCGGAAGAGTAGCCAAGTTCGTATAGTGAAGGCTTGTTCGTTCTTCAGTTTTCCCTACCCATAGTAAAAGGAATTCATTTACGAACTTTCTTTTTTTACCATATGTATTAATTCCTTTTCTGTCCTTATATACGTGAATTTACAACATTATCTTTTGATTCGTGGGAATGAAATTAAGCACATTTCGAAATCAAAGAAAGGAGTTTTTAGCTGGAGGATATAAATGATTTCCCCAGAAAGGAAAAGGGTGAAAATCATTAATTTGCATTTAAATCCTAAAAATCATTACCAGATTCTGTTTAGATACTAAAATTGGAATTCTTCCAGATTCTAGCCATTGAGCTCCACGTGATTGCAAAATTATTCAGTGGGGACCAAACATAAGTCCTGAATTATGTGCTCAATCATCCTCGCTGATCTGAACCTTCCGTTGACCATTGATAATTATTTTTTTCCACTTGTCGGGTTGTCGCCACGTGATTGGTTGGAGTTTTTTTTTTACGTTCTTGAATAATAGTAATTCATTTACAGGTGCCGTAGTGGGCAAATTGTTTTCTTATTGGTCATCGATCTGTAACGACAAAAGTGTGAGGTGTACGTATCTCCATGCATACAATATTGAAACACAACTCAGGGTACATTTATACCCGGAAACCGTTTGATAATGTTGACTAACGTGCATCGAACGATTCCGAATACAGTTATACCTGATATTGTATTTTAAAATTGTGTGATTAGTTTTGTTATATTTATAATTTGGAGGACATTAGATATAGGCTGTCATATTTCCAGGTCTTCTTCTGCTACCATATATGCATGCCTCTAGCGAAACCAAAAATTTGAAAAAGTTGCTCCATTATTCAAAATTGTAATTTGAACTGTTTATCAAGTAAATCCTGCAGAGAGGAATTAATGTGTCTAAAAGCAGAAGGAATTCAGCTGAACGTTAAGCACATATGCATATGCACGTATATAGTATCACGTAGAATGGATGGTTTTAAGTTTAAAATTAAGTTTGTCGATCATTTGTATATATAGCTATATATAGATTATAGATGTATGATTAAGTTAATTTCTTGCAAAAAAAAAAAAAAAATTGTGTGTGATACAAGTGGAACGATGTAAGTTTGGGAGAGCCTGCTGATGCATTAAATTTTTTATAGTATTTACCTTGCTCTTTCATCAACTGATTTCATTGGTACTTAAGCCTTTGACTAATAGTGTTCTATAATTTTTTATTTATTTTAGGGGTCTATTTATTTTGGGGTATTGTGGTTAGAGGTCTTTTTTTCTGCTTTGATGGGTTTTTCATAGTGGTGTGCAAGTTCATCAGTTGCTGAAGCTCTGGCAATTTGACAAGGTGTTCATTTTGGCTTCCAACTTGGTTTGGGGTCTATTTTCGTGGAAAGTGATGCTCAATTGCTGGTGAAGATGTTCAATAGCCAGGTTGCAACCAATCAAGAGGTGGAAGTGGTCATTTATGATATTCAAGCTTTAAGCAAAAATTTCCAATGCTGAGGCTTTTCTTTTCTTCGTAGGACTGGTACTATGTTGCTCATGTGTTAGCAAGTAAGGGCTTTTTGAGTGGTTTGGGGTATAGTCTTTGGACTGAATTCCCACCGTTGTGGTTACTTGGTCCCCTTTCGAGGGACGGATCTCCTATTTGATGTATTGTTCCTGATGTATTAATAACAACGGTTATCATTGTGGGAAAAAAACAAAAAAAAACCTTGCATTCTTTAAACTTCACAATAAAATCATTCCAGTTTCGTATTTTAACCTCAACTTCTTAGTTATTTTTCCCAACCCACCCAAGTCCCAACAACTCCTATATATAGATTATAGACATGAAAAGCACTTGGATCCTCTCCGGTCCAAGTTTTGGACGTGAGGAGAGAGTCCAATTTTGGACCGTCCATTGCTGCAACTAATGATTTAGATTTGCCTAGAGATTCGTCGCGGGAATAGTTGATTTTTCACGCCAAGAGTCACTAAGCAAATTCGAATAATTGATTATCCCAATGTGTGATCCAGATTTGGACTCTTTCTTCCCGTTGAAAATTTGGACCAGAGAGGATATATCCGGTTCCATACTAAAAAATTGTTGTTCCGAGATTTCATACAATGATTAGATAGATCTACATTCTACAGGGTGGTTGCTCTTTACAGGGTCGTTGAAGCTCGTTGAAATGTCTCCAAAATTTCACCAAGAACTTGCGGCCGGGACTTTGAACGTTATCGGACAACCAGATCAGGACCACTCGTGACGGTACGTAAAGACCTCTGCGTACGTTATAGTACTAGTCGAATTTTGGTCGCATGCAGGTAGTTCCACAAACTTTGGAGAAATTGAGATCGTGATTTTTTTTTGGTAACTGTAATTCCATTTAAGCGCAAACAAACAAAACCAAAGCCTTAGCCGGTACAAAATCAATTACATCCTCACTACACAAAGCAAAAATTCGAGCAAGGACCCTGAGCAATCTAACTATTAACAGCATTTTTCTTGACTCCTTGAAATGACACAAAACAAGCCCTTACCTCCTCAATTTGAGATGATAAACCCCTAGCATCTCTCCTTTGGTCTTGAAAAATTCGAAAGTTACGCTCTTGCAAAATCCAGTACATAGAAGCAGCAAGAGAGGCGAAAAACATGGTGCGCGAAAAAGGACCAACCTTATGAGTACAAGCCCACGCTATTTCATCAATAAAGGCAAGCACACCCTGCCTATGTTGTTCATGTCTAGCAAGTGACTCCAAACCTGGTGTGAAAAGGGGCACGCGAAAAATAAGTGCTCATGGGACTCATTTTGGGCATCACACAAACAGCAAATCGTGTCACCCTACAAACCCCAACTCCTTAATCTATCTTTGGTTGATAAACGCCCCCAAAACGCAAACCCCAACTCCTTAATCTATCTTTGGTTGATAAACGCCCCCAAAACGCAAGCCATTCAATAAACGCCCAACGTGAAACATTATGAGAAAACCAAACAATTTTAGCCCACATAACAGTAGGGCGAACTAGCCTCAATGCATTCCATGCTAATTTGGTAGCAAACACTCATGATGGTGGTTGTTACTGGTGAATATGAACACGAGGACACAGTGGTCACGGTATTTCGGGTCAGCTTGCATGCACATCAAACTAATCCTTACAGTTCCTTCCAAATTTATTTCATATGCTTACGCTTGGGGTGAGGTGACCGCAAAAAGTTACTAGCAAGGATAATCGAACCTGAGACCTTAGAAGAGACGACTCAGTTTAGTTTTGGCTGGGATCAGAGACGGAGCCACCATGAGGGCTTATGGGGGCCACGGCCCCTGCGTTGTTTCAGGTTTTTTTATTTAAATTTTAATAATTATTTTTAGTTATTTTTTGTTTGTTAAGGATTACTATATTTTGTATTGGTGTTATTTAAAAATTTAAATGCTTTAAGAATGTATTTGATTTGGGTTCTAAAATCCAATTCCACTCTCTGCTCATGGTCTTCCATAAGTTTTTTTCTTCAATTATTAATCTCTTTTCTCTTTCTATCTCTCTCCTACCCTAAAAAATCTCCCTCAAAATTTAAACCAAATAAATATTGAAATTTCAAAACCTTATTGTTGTTGTTCGGCCCCCGTGTTTACAAAATTCTGGTTCCGTCCCTGGCTGGGATTGGATGAGGCCAAACTCATGGGAGCTTTATTTGTTGATCTGATGATTCGGCATGCTAACAACCCCGTCACTGGATGGTGGTTAAAGCGCATAAGATGATACACAAAAGGGCTTACATCATCTTACACATTATACTAAATGTAAAAAGTCTGATCTCCTCTGTCCTGAAAATTCTGGTGCCTCTATGCTGAGAGATTTTCCAGCTGTTGGCTTGTGTGTGTGTGTGTATTTTTTTTTTATGTTTAAATTCAACGCCCAAAAAATCCCTCGGCATAGAGGATTGTACCTCATTTGTAACTAGAATAGAACATCAATTCTCTGCGGGTTATTTTGTAGAGTTTCTATCTCTTGGAAACTGAAGTCCAAAGATCTATGAATTATTCTGTGCTTGGTTAGCCAAGCAGACAAATGGCGTCCCTACATCATTTGTATATCTCCGGCCTTTTTATTTGTTTAAGTACATCACAAATACGATGAAATTTATGAAAATTGACCTGCTACTTGTTATTTTGCACAAACCAATGCTATCTAATTTACTAAATCATGGGAGGATATATTGAACGTATGTATTTGAAAATCATTTCACGAGGGATATAACATGGTTCCGCATAGTCATTATTTTTGTAGATTTTTCACCTTCGTTAACACTATTGTTCGATCCTAATTGCCAAGGGTCCCGCTAACATTAGTCCAATATTGGATACGAGACAATACACGCAAAAAGCTAAAATAGTTAGAACTCCAATACAACTTTCACGGATATCAATGCACTTTGATGAATATTTATGCGCTTTTTGTGAATATCAATACACCTCTATGATATTATACTTTTAGCATTTTCCATGGAAATAAAGCATATTTGGAGTGCAAAAGGACTCGCTTATTTACTTATTTCGAACAATGAGGACATAAGTTGGGCGAACCTGTCAAGAACGATGAAGAGGGAGAGCTGTGCTATATATATGTGCATACATTTATGTATATACATACACCATGTTCATACGCATTTTCCATATTCATTGACCAGTTCCGAACATATTTGTGCTTGAATCCGTGCATATAAATATGTGTACACAAACTTTCACTAGGAGAGAACCCAAAGACACCAGCATAAACTTTCCATTGAATTTGAAGTGTACCAAATAGATAACACACTATCTCAAATTAGGGAAAGACTACAATACACACCTCTTATTTGGGTGTGTATCATATGCACCCCCAAAATGTTATGAATTATAGAGAAATTAAATGTTACGAATCGTATTGCTAAAAAGTTACGAATTGTATAAAGGTTACAAGATACACCAAAATATTACAAATCATAATGAAAATGTTACAAATCATATTGCTGAAAAGTTATGAATTTTAGAACAAAAATTACGAAACATGCTCAAATGTTATGAATGAACCATAAAATAAGTGTATATAGTACACCCTTTTAAAGGGTGTGTACCGTAAACTTTCCCCTCAAATTAACATTAACTTCCTTTGAAAAAGGTTTACCTCATGAACAAACATTCCTTCTACTCAAAAACCGTATGTTTTCTCGTTCTATCAAACATCGATCGAAACTACGGATGGCGAAATTCTGGTTGTTTTTACTAATATCAAAAATTCGTAGCGCGTAAGAAACTTGTCTGCATGTAACGTATAAATTAAACTCTTATCCACTAAAAAAAATTTGACGCTAACAAAACAAATTTTAACATTCTCATTTTCAATTTTAATTTGGCAGATCATCACAACAAAGGAACATATGAATCATAATCAGTTGCACTAATGCATTACATATGGGTCATTTTTTTCTTTTTATCATTGTCTACGGGTCCCTTGATCCCATTGACTTTTGAAGATCTAACTAGATATATTATACGCTAAAATTTCTCCTACAACTCCGTTGAGTTAGATAAATATGTATGCAAATTAATTTAAATATGTATATGCTTCTCCATGGATGACCCGCAGGGTCCACCACGGTATATATATTTCGAAATTTTGATTGGTTCGTTGTAAGTCTAGATGTATGTACGATATTTATATGAAGTAATTCAAATGGATTCGATGATCAAAGTCACAGATTTCATTTCATTTGACTTAAAGAAAATAGACAATATACGTAATTTTAAAAGTAGACCATCGATCCATTATTTTTTCAAGAGCAACGTAATGAAATCGCAATTGTCACCATCAATGAATAAAGTTTTTTTTTTTTTATAGGCAAAGAAATCTTATAAGAAACTCGATAAAGGGTACATCGAATTTCTAATTTTGCCATTGTTGCACAATCTAATAGGCCATCAATGAATAAAGTCAAATTTTGTCGTCGGAACTCTTCCACATACTTAGATTGACCATAAAAAAAAATTAGCATGAAAAAAAATTAGCATGAATCACGTCATCACAATAAGACTTATGGTGCACCGGACGTCGACCTCAATCCATGTACTCTATCTACCGCATAGAATCCTAATTCATAAATATTTTAGGACAGGTCTTGTGAACGACAGCCTATCGGGCAGTTAATAATAAGCACAAAATGCCAAAAAACGAGAATTTCAATACATATATTTCATAAATCAATGCACATTCAAGGAGGTCAATGCTCACTGTTACTTTTACACATAATCCACCACCCTAAGGCTGTGGTTAGCATTTTTTAGAACTATGGCAAAGTTTTACTCATGAAAATGTTGATTAGGTCTTAAGCTAATTCCAAATAATTTACTGGCATTTCATCATTGAAAAATCTGATTAAGATCCAATTACTTCTTTCTAAAAGGAGGTTAACCTCTTTTTTTGTTTGCCTAAAGTAAGTGAGCCAATATGGCATATGCTAGCTAGTGGATGTGGGGAACCACATTTTGCATGGATCGAGATCATAGATTCATTCATACTTTGTGGCAGATTATGCATTTGTAACATAGGAGCCTATAACATTCATTTGTTCAATTGTTGATCTTTGCTAGCTACATCCAAAAACAAATACGAGGGCAACCAAAGGTCTTTATGGAGTACACAAGAGAATCCAAATAGCAGATCCAAACGTGGCTTAGTCTTTATGGGAACCGTTTGCTGGCTGATGTCTAGGGCTTAAAGTCTAGGATTTTCAGTATCTAGCTGGCTATTTTGTCTAGCTCCGTTATTTTCTGATAGCAAGTGTTTAAGGTTTGTTTTTCGTTGATTTCCTTGTTAAGGCTCCTTGTTGGTAGCCGTTTCAAAGTCTGTATTGAAAAACTCTGTTTATTCTATTTGTTTGCTCTATAAAATGGTTAACTAATTTACCAGAAAAAAAAAAAACACATGGATTTACTGTAGTTTTTAGAGGTTTGAAGCTTCAAGCAAACCCCCGAGGTTCAAAATATATATATATAGCTAGCATAAATTACACAATACAAAAGAAAAGATCACACCCAGTACAAATTAAAAGCTTCTTAATTAATTACAACATAAATTTATAGAGGTAACACAGAGTTACTCATACGCTACCTTTTTCTTCCTTTATTTTTTCTTTTGTAAACAGACAAATTCTAGTGAATCCAATCTAGCAGATAGATAGACGTCACGCATTATAATAATTATGTTTCCGCCAATAAATAGTGGGAAATACGTTTAAAATATCGCGATAATTGCGTTAAATCAAACTAGACTGTCAAAAAAGTATCAACATAGTTTGACACACAAACTACAAACAAGCTCAAGATGAGAAATAATTAAACATCACCAGTCAACTGTCTATGCAAAAGAGACATCATCTAAAGCATAAGTAGCGTCCTGTCTCTTCCATGGCATATTCCTTGTCAAAGTGGTATAAACGACGGGTATCTGGGTCAAATTATGCATATTTTCACTAGTCCAAGATCATCAAGTTAACAACCAGATAAATCTTTATTGACCCAAGCAATTTTTGCTTGCTGTAGAAATCAAACCGCAAAACTTGAGGGGTACGCGAGCTCCTTACCGGCCTATTGGCATAAAAAATAATACTCCACTCTCTATGGACTAATCATCTTGGGGTTGAAGTACTGAAATCTTAGGCCCCTTTTCAAAAATACAAATAAGTCCTTATTTTTTAAGAAGACAATTTTAAGCTCAAAAATTATGTGTTTACGCAAATAATTTTTCTAGTAATATTTATCTTGTTTGATAGATCTCATTGAGATCTTTTTAATGGTGCAAAAAAAATTGAAAAATTATTTTCCAATTACATGATTTTTGAGTTTAAAAATGTGAAATAAGCTGCTTATTTCTTAAGAAGGTTTCTGGAGACTCGTTCACTGTTCACACTCGGTCTATTTTTAGTCAGAAGAGTTTGGTACTGGATGATTTTATGCGGAAATTGTGTACATGCATCCTATCCTCCTACATATATAAAAGAACCAACGTACGTCCTGCTTATGGATTAACCTTTGTGTGTTTTGGTTTGTTCAAAGAAGCATCTTTGAAATTTTTATTCTCTCTATTTGGTTCGATTGGCCAAATTATTTAAATAGAGTAGTCTGTCATATGTAAGCGTTACTACTAATTTGTTACACGTAATTCGCAGCCAATGGTTCTGTATTAGTATATACTAGGGTTTGTCCGTACCTAAAATCATGGCGCAATGTCAGATCTAGTTAGTGGCAAATGTGTAATTAATATTGTTTGAGAGAGGGAGAGAGAGCCGTAGAATTTATCAAGCAAATCAATGATTAGAATTTATAGAGAAATAAGATTCAAAAACCGTTCTCCCTTATTATGTAGATTATTATTGGGTATATATATATAGTAAATGAATGATAGTGATCAAGTATTGGGTAGGCGTTTGAATAAAGTTTAATTTGGTCTCGTTATTGGTCAGTTAAAGATTGTGCATGTCACCACGTGAATCCAAGTCCTAATTCATTTCATTATCAACCGACTAAATTAATAGTATTTGAGAATGTACCTTTCTGACCACAATCAAAATGCTTCATGGTGCTTTGGGAGCTTCTGGGATTCGCTTCTGAGAGTGTTTACGGAAGGGAATAAGTTAAGGAGATTTTGTTTTTGTTGAAAAATTATTAGTTGGTTCCATTAACCAATAAGTTGTAGATTGGTATGTGAGTGAAAAGTCGTTGAAAAATGTCAAGTTGTTTTCACTAATTAATAAGTTATTGCCAAATGTTAAGTTGTTTTCACTAACCAATAACTTGTTGATTAGTGTGAATAACTTGGTAAAACGCCGTAAGTTGTTCCGAAAAATTTTAGTGGAAACATGGCGAATTCTCCTCGTTGCTAGTCATGTTTTGTTATCGCGAGGCTAATTAATGAGGTAGCTGACTTATTATCCAAGCATCAAGCATGCAGCAGCAATGATAAGTGCCAAAATATATATATTTTGGCCCTCCAATCTACATTTATTAGTCCTTTATTTTTGTTAATTGATTTTTACTATGTGTTCTTATGTTTATAGGTTGCTTAAGCCCGTTGTCCGAGACTTTGGGTAAAAAGAAGAATTTATAGAAGTTCTGGATCAAAATGCAAAGTCCTTTAAAGTTAAATGGCTAACGTCTTACAATGTGAAATCCAAGGGCCTTTTGTGTTATTAGGAATTAAAACCCTACTCGCGTAATATATAAGTCAGGCTACTGACTTCGGAAAAGTTTTCTTCTTCGGTCCGTAGAAAAGAAAACAAGTTACGGACAGGTGCTGCGGCATATTGTTGAGTGTTTTGTTCCTTCCAAGTTTTTGATGCTTTGTTCAATTACTCGTATTCTGGTAACTCATTTTAATTTTTGTTCTTAATAAAAATTGTTTATCTTTTTTTGTTTGGTTTGGATCTCTTGTTTATTTTCTGTATCGCGTAATATAAGTATGTTTCAATTTAGGGTTTCTTTTGCTTCTTGTTTGATAATGAGTGAATAGTTGTTAGAGGAAAATCCGGTCGATTGGTTGCCTAATTGATTGACTGGAGATCCTTGATTGTAGTATAGGAATATTGTATATTTATTTCCTAGTTTAATTTCTTTCCTAATTTAAATTCTCTGTATGTATATAAGGAGCTTTGTATCTTTGTAAATGATTCATTCAAGTAATACAATAATATTCTCTCAATATTTTGTTCTCCTAAATTAACATGGTATCAGAGTTAGGGTTCTATACCTAGCTATTTTATACATAATCCACCACCCTAAGGCTGTGGTTAGCATTTTTGATTTACTGGCATTTCATCATTGAAAAATCTGATTAAGATCCAATTACTTCTTGGGAAAATGACGGCCAAGGACGTGTTTTGAAATTAATACATGCCAAAGACATTTTCAACATAACAAATATTTTTAGCATGTCCTTGGCGGGTATTAATTATCAAAACACGTTTTGGGCCGTCATTTTCTCTTACTTCTTTCTAAAAGGAGATTAACCTCTTTTTTGTTTGCCTAAGGTAAGTGAGCCAATATGGCATATGCTAGCTAGTGGATGTGGGGACCCACATTTTGCATCGAGATCATAGATTCATTCATACTTTCTGGCAGATTATGCATTTGTAACATATATAGGAGCCTATAACATTCATTCAACAATTGAAAATTGTTGATCTTTGCTAGCTACATCCAAAAACAAATACGAGGGCAACCAAAGGTCTTTATGGAGTACACAAGAGAATCATATATATAGCAGATCCAAACATGGCTTAATGTTTATGGGAATTGTTGCTGGCTGATGTTTAGGGCTTGAACTCTAGGATTTTCAGTATCTAGCTGGCTTTTTTGTCTAGATACGTTTTTTTGTTAGCAGGCGTTTAAGGTTTGTTTCTCGTTGATTTTCTTGTTAAGGCTCCTTGTTGGTAGCTATTTCAAAGTCTATATTGAAAAACTTTGTTTATTCTGTTTGTTTATTCTATAAAGTGGTTAATTAATTTACCAAAAAAAAAAATGGATTTACTATAGTTTTTATAGGGTTGAAGCTTCAAGCAAACCCCCGAGGTTCAGAATATATATAGCTAGCAACTTTCTTAATGACTTGATTTTTTTGTTGCTGTCACCATTGAGCTACTCATAGGTTGCCAACTGGACTAGAGCCCAATAGCAGAGGTTCTCTCAATAGGTTTATTCAATAGTCATGTGCTCCAAATTTGAGTTGAGGTTAGACTTTCAATCTCTATTTTGATGTGATTCATGACATTCCTATCAATTGATTCTAAGGATATCAACCTTAGTTTTGGAGTATAAATTACACAATACAAAAGAAAAGATCACACCCAGTACAAATTAAAAGCTTCTTAATTACAACATAAATTTATAGAGGTAACACAGAGTTACTCATACGCTACCTTATTTTTTTTCTTTTGTAAACAGACAAATTCTAGTGACTCCAATCTAGTAGATAGATAGACGTCACGCATTGTAATAATTATGTTTCCGCCAATAGATGATGGGAGATACGTTTAAAATATCGCGATAATTGCGTTAAATCAAAATAGATTGTCAAAATCAAAATAGATTGTCAAAAAAGTATCAGCATAGTTTGACGCACAAACTACAAACAAGTTCAAGATGAGAAATAATTAAACATCACCAGTCAACTGTATATGCAAAAGAGACATCATCTTAACCATATGTAGTGTCCTGTCTCTTCCATGGCATATTCCTTGTCAAAGCGGTATAAACGACGGGTATTTGGGTCAAATTATGCATATTTTCACTAGTCCAGGATCATCAAGTTAACGACCAGATAAATTTTTATTGACCCAAAGGATTTTTGCTTGCTGTTGAAATGAAACCGCAGAACTTGAGGGATATGCTAGTTCCTTACCTATTGGCATAAAAAAATAATACTCTCTATGGACTAACCATCTTGGGGCTGAAGTACTGAAATCTTAGGCCCCATTCCAAAAACACTAGAAACACAAATAAGTCCTAATTTTTTAAGAAGACAATTTCAAGCTAAAAAATTATGTATTTACGTAAATAATTTTTCTGGTAATATTTATCTTGTTTGATAGATCTCATTGAGATCTTTTTAACGGTGCAAAAAAAATTGAAAAATTATTTTTCAATTACATGATTTTTGAGTTTAAAAATGTGAAATAAGCTGCTTATTTCTTAAGAAGATTTCTGGAGACTCGTTCACTGTTCACACGGTTTATTTTTAGTCAAAAGAGTTTGGTACTTGATGACCATTTTACGCGGAAATTATGTACATGCATCGACTATCCTACATATATAAAAGAAGCAACGTACGTCCTGCTCATGGATTAAATTTTGTGTGTCTTGGTTTGTTAAAAGAAAAATCTTTGAAATTTTTATTTTCTCCATTTGGTTCGATTGGCCAAATTATATAAATAGTCTGTCTTATGTAAGCCTTACTACTAATTTGTTACACGTAATTCGCAGCCAATGGTTCTGTATAATATTATTATTGGGTATATATATAGTAAATGAATGATAGTGGTCAAGTATTGGGTAGGCGTTTGAATAAAGTTTGGTCTCGTTATTGGTCAGTTAAAGATTGTGCATGTCACCATGTGAATCCAAGTCGTAATTCATTTCATTATCAACCGACGAAATTAATAGCATTTGAGAATGTACCTTCTGACCACAATCAAAATGCTTCATGGTGCTTCGGGAGTTTCTAGGATTTGCTTCTGAAAGTGTTTATGGAAGGAAATAAGTTAAAGAGATTTTGTTGTTGAAAAATTATTGGTTGGTTCCACTAACCAATAAATTGTAGATAGGTATGTGAGTGAAAAATTGTTAAAAAATGTCAAGTTGTTTTCATTAATCAATAAGTTATTGTTAAATGTTAAGTTATTTTCACTAACCAATAACTTGTTGATTAGTGTGAAGTTGCTCCGTATCTGTTATAGTGTTTTGGTCTTGAATGGTCTCAATTACGAACGGAAAGATAAATAATTAAATTGTATAGTTATTCAAATTAAGACCTAAATCTATATGCTCTAAATAATACTTGCCTTGCATGCAACGATGGAGCTAGGGGAGAATAAGTGGTGGCCGTCGCCGCCCACAATTTAAAAAAAAAAAACCTCAAGATTCAGACCATTGTTTTATTTTATTTACCTCAAACTAAAGTGTTAATTTGCTACCTCTAGATTTTTTTCGAGTAATAATATATGATTAGCAATAATTTAATCCTCTGTTTCTTTTATACTCCATAGAAGACCTAAATTAAGAAGTCGAAAGTCAATGCCCCAAACTCAAATTCGAGAGGCCTAATTAAAATGTTAAAAAAACCTGATCAATAGAAACAAAACTACTAATTCCCGGCCTTCTATTCTACTTTAATTAAAGTCTGCTCCGGAACCGGAAACTTGTAGTGCAAGGGTGCATACTCTGAGATAGTTCAAATTAGAGAGTTTGTTGTCCCTTAGGGGACATCATGTGTGTTGATTCATCCGGGCTGTCTAATTTTGATAATGAATGGCTCAAATTTCATCTCAGTAATAAACAGATGGATGGCTAAGATTTATTCGGCTGAGATAAAATTTGAGTCATGCATTATCAAAATAGACGATCTGGATGGGGTTAGCATACATGCTGTCACTGTCCCTTAGGAAACTAAGGGACAGCAGACTCCTCGGTTTCGAGTTCGTTCCATAATTCCATGGCTCCTGCAGGACATTTGAAGCCAACTGACACATTAGATCGAGAAAGACATTGCGGGAGATTTTGATGTCATTCTACCGCAAATTTTTATAATGGCATCTGAGCCGTCAGATGCACGATTCAACAGTTCGGAGGTGCACACCATCCCCCAATTCGAAGCAGTGTCAAGTGTAATTCAAAGCGCCTTGGTTTCGTAGATAGATTCGTTTAAATGGATTTCAAAATCATATCGATACATGATCAAATTTATCTCTGATACGGATAAATTTTTTTCACAGAATCCAAAAAGTAACCGGTTTCGATCAAGATGCACCCGAAAAGGGAATGCAACTAGTGGTCCCACGTGTGATCCAAGAATATGAAGATGTTATTATTATATAACTAATGTAGATTCAGATTCTTTCTTAGCTGGAGAAGATCTGTGTCTTCTTCAAATTAGCTGTACATTATGGGGTTTAAATTACTTTTAATAATCAGACGACTTAAAAAAATAATCAAGCGGGCGAACACTCATCGTTTAATTATGTGGAAATTAAACTCAGTAACCACCATATAAACAACATTAACCAACTTAATTAAGGACGTTTGTTTAATTAGTACCCCTAAAAATCAACCAATGTAAATGTCACTTTGATGATTACGAAATTGTCTGTTTTTAAAAGCGCCATGCACAATAGGGAGTTGAAAATTTCTATATTTTAAGAGGATTGTGACCTATTGATGAAGGGTAATTTTTTATACTAGCTTTAATTGGCAGGAAAGATCATCGCCGTTGTATTAAAATACGAGTAAATGATAACTAGAACAAAAGCAAAATACAAGTAAAAGTCGCATAAAATCAGCTCTGGTATCGGACCCATGGATAGTAAAATCCTAGCTCGCCTAGGTGGATAGATTTGCTAAGTTTTATCTCTTCAATTAATCAACCCGGCCACCAATTGAAAAGTAAATCAATCTCATAAATGGAAAGCAAACAAAAAACGAACTGTAATCATTCTTCGTATGAGTTTGGAATTCGTTGATAATTTCTCTTTACAAATACTATAAAAATTTTCAGACACCCTCACGTAAGTTATGAAATTGCCCTATCAATCCCTATTAGGAAACATTTTGCCCTACTATATGCACTACAGGAGAGGTGCACACCAGCCCGTGACCCGCCCAGCCTGACCAAGCTAGTACGCAATGGTAAAGGTTTGAGATTGATATTTATGCTCGCTAGATAGGTCTGAAACTTTAGTTGTCCCCGTCCTGCATATAATATTTACATAGATTATTTTGTTTATTATTTAAGGAAAACCAAAGTTGTGAATTACGAATTATTAATTTACAATTTTTAATTGTTTTAGTACAAATTAAACGAGTTGACGGGCATGGGAAGTAAACTTCAATCGGCCTAGCCTTTGACCTCTTATTCCTTTTTTTTTTTTTTTTTTTACAGAGGAACAGCTTTATAACCAAGCCAGTAAATAAATCCGACTGTGCAATCCAAGCCTCCAGGAGAGCTAGAGCTGCCCAAGGTACTCATCTTGCCCCAGACCTTGAGATGTTCTCCCAAAACCTGAGCATTCGCCCGAACCACCGGGGCAACCCCTAGGTGTATACCTTTGACTTCTTTAATTTATAAATGAACGGGGCTTGGCCACGCATAAGGTCCATTAATATATAACATGTGTAAGCCTGATTTAAACCCAATCTGGCCCATTAAATGTGCACCTACATTCTGCTATCTTCTTGAACTAATACAAATCCACAATAGTGAGGATACGCACAGTTCAGATTGGCGCAATTCTGTCGCAAAAACCGAAATGTAACCACTCTATATGAAGAACCTAACCAAAATTAAACCGCAAAAGCAATTAATTTTGATTTGATTCTTCATGTTCTAATATCTGTTAGCAACCCATCACTAATCACAAACGATATGGACTTGCCGTGCAGTTCATATATGTCACACAAAACTGTTGTGAAAATGGTGTAAATTTGACTGACATGATTATATACAATCTTTTAGGCGAAATTCAAGTGGGTTCGGGCTATACGGTTTGATGATAACTTTTCTTTTTTTCAATGGAAAGTCATCCACAGTGGTATAATCAAAAGTCAATTATTTTTAAAATTAACAATGTTGATGTAAAAGATGGCTCACAATGGTATAATCAAGTTTAGCAGCATCCTTAGAAATAATCAAATTTTGGGTTTTGGATAACCAAAACTAGCAACATTTTTCAATAATCAAAATTTGTGGATCTCAGACCACTAGTTCCAAAATTTGTATACACGCGTGTTTCAACTGGTATTTTCTTCTTCTCTTCTTCACTTCACCTACAAACTATTACTCTTTTTTTCCCTCAAAAACTAAAACTCATATCTCTTGATCATCTACAATTCAATCCATCGTTACCGGATTAAAGTATTTCACTTTTCTTTGTCATTTCTATTTTTTTCCCCAAAAACAATTTATAATAGGAGAGAAGAAAGTCACTGATTTCCCCCCCAAAATTAAGAGAGGAAATTAATATATTTTTGTCCAAAATAAACGTAAATGGAAGGAAGTGAATGCCGGGAAACAGAGGGGGAGAGAGAGAGAGTGGAAATTGTGGTGGACCTTTATTTTGATTATGGATTAGAAGTGATTATTGTGAAGCTCAATATTATTAAACTTAACAACCACTTAAGTGAATAATCAAAAACTGATATGTCAACTTTTGATTATCATTTTTTGATTATACCACTGTGGATAGCCTAATTGTAGGATTTTTAAAAATTGTAGAAGGGTGACCGCCCTACTTACGCCCTCTACCTCTACTTCTATCCTTTGCGTAACTCTTATTGGAATACCCCTATTTATGTCGATAACTCGTTTTGACTACTACTCCCTCCGTCCCAAATTGATTGTCCCGTCCGCAAAACGAAGTATTAAAAATAATGCAATTTTTTCAAGAAAAAATTCAAACTTTTTTCACAAATTAAAAATTCTCATTGATATCTAGTAAGTTGTTGAAAAACTTTTGATTTTTTCTTGCAAAAATTGTATTATTTTTAACACTCCGTTTTGCGGACCGGACAATCAATTTGGGACGGAGGGAGTACAAAATAGCACTTGTGCCGCCCCAATATTCCAAAATTATTCTTCAAAAAATCCCCATAATTTTGAAAGAAGATGAAACCACCCAGTTTGCAGAGAAATTTTTCAGTGCCGGGCGGTTATATCCCACGTGGTACCTACTCGGCACATCCGGCTCGTCCAATACACTTTTAGATTGCTCGGATTGAAACCCTCTCTCCTTTTTCTCTCCAAATCCGAGTCGTCCAAAACACAATGGACGGCTCGAATGCGCCGAGTGGACATCACGTGGTACTCACCCGGCACTGGGAAATTTTCCCAGTTTGCATTATCAAACGACGGAATTCTACGGTCAATTAGATGAGTTCGGACTTTGGACAGGTCTTCGGGTTTGACGCACAAGTTGAGACCAATTACCAAATAATTTTGTTTCAAATCTCCATTATGTTTTATTCTTTCATCCCTTTTTTCGCTTTTGGGAAATTCACTCCGTCAAAAAAATCATCACTACTCCATTGGAACACATTTGTTGAGGTGCAGTTTAAAGAGCCCGATGGGATAGCGTTGATGGGTTCCAAGGTGCGGTTTGAAGAGTCATTTCTCTCTCCTCAAACTTGAACGCTAGGCCTTTCGGTAATGAAGTGAATGAACCAAAATCATTAACATCATT
This sequence comes from Rhododendron kiyosumense, assembly GCA_019656275.1. Taxonomy (NCBI): domain Eukaryota; kingdom Viridiplantae; phylum Streptophyta; class Magnoliopsida; order Ericales; family Ericaceae; genus Rhododendron; species Rhododendron kiyosumense. The sequence goes on along the minus strand of BPLS01000503.1, from coordinate 111,121 downwards.
CTATAAAAAAGGGCCTTAGCCCGACACATAATTCGCATGAGAAATTCATACAAAAAAGGGAAAATGACAGCCAAGGATGTGAGAACAAATCTAATTGAATATGGGCTAAAAATATCAACAGCAGGCCCAATCTCTCTCTCTTTCGCTTCTGCTAGCTGAAAACCATTGATTGTTAACTTTTGACTCTTTTGATTTTAATCTTAAGCTTTGCCTTTTCTTACAAAAGAGCACACTGCCCTAAAGCAAATTCCAGAACTTAGATCTTCCAAAAATGGGTAATTTCATCAGGATCTGGAATAAATAGGGCCAAAATAAGTAATTTCCTTCCAACACAAACCTTTTAGAAAAACACTGTGCCAAATGAGGTTGACTACCAAACATCGCCGATCAAGCGAACGCATCTTTTCTTTACACGAATAGCATTCCTCGAAAAAAAAAAAAAAAAAACTAGCCATCTCTGCTCACTACTCCGGATAACACTGTGCCAAATGAGGTAAGATATTGCAGCTATCTTCTTCCGAATCTTAAGCATTTGTTGTGTTTGGATTCTGACATACTATCGGTAGGACCAAGACGTGACTTGTTGTCCTTTGTGAAAGAGAGCTTCTCCATCGCGTTCACAAACTTGCGCAAGTGCTTAATGTACTCGGGATAAGTTTCGAGGTTGCAATGACCGCCACCTTTGACCCATAACGGATCATACTTTTCTTTGGCTAGTTCCCACAGTCGCTTTCCGTGGGACCAGTCCACAATGTCGTCTTCTGTTCCCTGCAAATAATCATCGAGGCATAGGAGAAATAACGTAAAGCAATTTTGAATCGGGACTTAACCTGAGCTCGGATACCACAAAATCAAGGGTGGGAACGAGTAGGAATAAAGGGAGTTTTCTAACATATATTCATCACAAAGCCTTCAAATGTCAATAATCAAGGGCAATCAATTTCCAGATTAGCTAGCAAAAAGCTACCTATGTAACTGGACTAGATATTGGCTCGACTCCTGACTTAGCTTATGAGATGTGTTTCCGATAAGTGTTGTAGGGTATTCCCCATCGAGTATGTCCACAGACTTGAGTTTTTGATTTCCCGCCGTCCACAAACTTGAACTTACAAGTATGCTATCTTGTATTCGGAATGAAATGCTCTATTTTTTACCTCATAAACACCATCTTAATATGCTGGAAAATAGAAGTAAAAGGGCGACATTAAGAAAATATGGTATTTATGTTCTTGTGTCCTTGGACAGGGATATTTATGGAAATTTTGTCATGTCCCTTGCTACGACTGTGTCCCCATTTTTTAAAGAAATCCTATGTCTGTATCCGTGTCCGTGCTACATAGCACATATATAATCTAGTTACATACCATCTAAAGACAACACTCCCACTTAACCAACCACAACCCCAACTAAACCAAAAATCGTCTCTAGCTGACTCTACCAATCAACCAGCAGAACAAGATACATGGAGAGTATCATTTGCACGAGGAAATTCCAGGCATCACTACTTCTACAAAGTCAAAATATTGGGAACTCATTTCCTAAAGTTCCATTGTCAAGGAGTTCAAAACATTGGCAACTCTTAAAACGGTAAACACCACCCTCGACCAATGCTTGTCTAAACAGTAGCATTGACTAACCTCGACAGATTCCGATCCTCCCTTGCTCTGAATTTATAGACTGACTTCAATGAACTACTTGGAGTCCACTACTTCAAAGTTTTCCATCATTTAATCTACAAGTTCTTGGATAATTTTAAAAAACGAACGAGCACGTTTTTCAAGCTTTTTGACCGCTATCTTCAGCCGTGCCCACTTGTGTTTAATTGGACAAGGACCTGGTCATTCAACATAGATCCAACCCGTTATGTACCTCAACCCATGATTTGTGCAGCCTCTCGTCGTATTCTACCATGCCACGACTAACCCATTTAATGACCTTACCATCTTCGGTCCCTAATTTGTGCTCCCTTTAACTTCACACAAAAGCATTCATGAGGTGATATACCTTCACACAAAAAGCTTCCAACTCACCCACCTTAGCATCCCTTTTTTGGGTACACATTATTTGAACATCCTCGTCTCTTAAGAGACCAACAAATGGCAGCGTAAATCACAGCTTATGTATGGCTGTCTTTGAAACTTGATCATTCTCCAAAGATTAATGAGCTCCCTAAGGTTACTGACACCCCCTCATGTTCTTTAGTTATAAAATACCAGAAAATTAACATAGCAATGACAGACAATAAAAACCTCGACATAGATCTTGTTAAAAAGATAGACACAAGCATGGCGAGAGATCATGGTTTTAACTTTTAACACAGCAATTTGTTTTCATTGACTTTCAGATTGTTTTCTCAATATAGTACGGCATACGATAACTGATAACACAACAAGGATAGTCATTCCAACATGAGGTAGAAGCAAGATGAGGGTAATCTCAACGTGATGTAAAATTGCAGAAAAAATTTAAAAGCAAATGCCAAAAACGAAAAGCTTTGCCAACAATGGACGTGATAAGATTTGCGGAAAACAAAATGGATATCTGGAAATATCTCTGGAAAGAAAGGAGAGAGAACTAATCGGCGAAGGGAACTTACATGTATAACTAGAACTGGACAGTCGACATTCCGTATTTTGTCTACATTCTGAAGATATGAGCAGAGGTTTCTCAATATACAGCAGAGGTAATAACACATCAAACAGAAGAGATAAGAAGAACCACACATTGAAACTTACTTTGAAGATGTCAAACCAGAATGTCATTTTGACGTTATACAATACTCGTATGCCTGAAAGGATCGCACTATGAAGAACAACACCTCTCAACCTCTGCAAACGAGAAGCTAAGTGGAGCGTGGGCCCACTTCCAACGGATTGGCCGTATAAAATCACATCCTCCTCCTTAACTCCATGTTCGTTCTTCAAACAATTGTAGACGGCCTCTATGTCATAGTATGTGTTTAACTCTGATGGCTGTAAAATACAAACGGTAACCATTTCTCAGTAACATATTTAGGCAACCAGCCAAAACATGTATGATCAGAAAAAAGGAGCTGGATCACAGTACTTAATTGCATCTTTCACTTATCCTTTAAAGTTTCCGAGTTTTTTTGGAGAGGAAATTTAATGAGTTGTTAGGAGTTTGTACATAGCCTCCAAGATTTTTCAATCCAGAGACTAACTATACAGGAAGATTGGTTTCATATTATAATTACCTTACCAGAGGATGCTCCATACCCAGAATAATCATAGCTGCAAAATAGCAAATGGGCCGAATCAGTAATAGCCCTACACAAAAGCTATACAAAAGAGATCCAATTGGCATCCCGCTGTGGCTTTTAATGGTGAAAAATAACATCAGCTGCTAGTTAGATTCCACAAGGGTATTTTAAGTGTTTTTACTCACTAATTTACATAACCAAAAAGGAAACTTGAATCATTTTAGAAGAAATACCTCCACAAACCTAACAGATTCACAATGATATGTGACTAAAAAAGTCCATATAAGAACCCTATTTGTGTGATTTTGCAGATTGTGATACAACTTTGCAGTACAGACTCATCACCCCGGGGTATTTCACAGGCGAAAGAAACATCAAACAGTTGTAGGTCTTCAACATGCAACCAAAGAGGACAAAACCAAACAAAAAAGGGAAGGAACGAAACAAGGCCTTAGCTGTTGGAGCATTGAGAATAGACAGGGAATACAGACCATTATTAACGGCAACAAACCCAAAAAACGCAGGTGAAAAAACAGGTCTGCAAGAGCACAGAAAACGTAAGGACTGGGTATATAACCAATTTCACCCACAGGATCGAAACTTATGCATGCTTTGAGGAACAAGTAGAACAATCAGACGCAAATCAGGAGGCGATGTTCAACGGCTATACAATCAAGCAGTAAATGGAACATCAAAAGGTACATAAAATTGTGAAAGCCTAGCAACAAACCAAGTAGAGAAGACTCTCCAATATAGAGGCAGATGGAATGAGAAAGGATATCAAAAGGAACTAATTTACCAGACAAAAGATAACCAACCTCATACAACCATTTCAGTTCCATCAAACCCTTACCACCCTATTAGAAAAACAAGATACAATAATAAGAATGAAGAACACAAATCTATATAGTCTCCGCGACACAATACAAATGCGTTGTAAAAATTCAACACCAGATCAATAATGGCGCTGAAATGCAAACAAACAATGATGTAATCTCGATCCTGCAACAGCATAGAAGAACAAAAATAAAATCCAACCATTGCTATCCTTCCAAAGGAAATCACCCAATCAGAAACCCAAATTCCTAAACCGTAGATATACGTAGTCCTTGGTAACTGATAAGAATACCTAACTAAATAAACATTGAAAAGCAAAAGGGAATGGATAACCCCACAATTTCAGTCACCCAACTAAAACAAGCATTTTAAATTTATTATAAAAAAAAAAACTAAAATAAGCATTGAAAAGCAAAAGGGGGTTTTTAAAAAAACCCATAATCACCCATTTCCATACCATTAGCAACAAGAAAACCCATAAAACCCCAGATTCTCAATCATTCCTCAATCCAAACAAAACCCAGATTCCAAGTCATCCAAATAACAGAAAAACACAAACAAACCCAATTAGAATAAGCATTGGAAAAAAAAAAACCCACAAAACCCCAGATTCCCAATCATTGCTCAAACCGAACAAAACCCATTCCAAATCACCCAAACACCTCAAAAACCCAAACAAACCAATACATCCAAAAAATACCTCCATGACACTGAAAAACATCCAGAGAGAGAGAGAGAGAGAGAGAGAAATATCATAGCCTCAATATCTGATAAGAATACCGAACCAAAATAAGCATTGAAAAGCAAAAGGGAATTTTTTATTTTCTTTTTAAATAAAAACCACACTCACCCATTTCCACACCATTAGCACAGAAAATATAATCGAAGTGCACCAGAGTTATCCAAAGTAAACAACAAAATAAATACCCTATCATACCCCAGTTTCTTAATCATCCCTTAATCCAAACAAAGCCCAGATTCCAAACCACCCAACTAAACATAAAAACACAAACAAACCCAACACACTCCAAAAAAAATATCTCATGAACAAAACGGAATGGAAAACCCCACAAACAATCACCCAACATAAGCATTGAAAAGAAAAAGGAAAAAAATCCAATAAAAAAAACCCCACAATTACCCATTTCCACACCATTAAAATAACAGAAAAACACAAAAACAAAGCCAATACATATTCCGAAAAATACCTCATGATATTGACACGGAGGTGAGCTCTGAGCTCAATGAAAAGCTCCTGCATCTGCCCCAAATCGGCAGCGTTTCCATGGGAGTACAAAATCGTGAACCTCCCAAACGGGTGTTTCCAGAAAGTGGCCACAATTTTGTTCCCGCCCTTTGTCTCGAGCAAGTGGACGCGGACGTTCTTGTCGGCCGTGAGCCCCGTGAACACCAGCCGTCCGTCGTCGTCTTCCCCGTCCTTGTACACCTCGTACGTCGGTGGGTCCGGCGGGAAGAACGCGAACCTCGCCGCCACGCTCGACGTCACGTTCCCCATAAAAATAAAAAAAAGAGGTCACTTAACGCCGACCCACCAAAAAATATTCACCAAGTGATGATATCTAAGGAAAATGAGGTCAAATTTGTTCTTTTGATGTTTTTTTTTTGGGGAAAATTGATGGGAAATGAGGGATTTTGGGGTTAATTTTGTTGGGTTTTCTCTTTTTGGGATGTTGGGTTAGTTTGCTGGGAAATTTGAAGCTTCCAGTGGAGATTTGGGTTGAGAAAGATGTGGATTTTCATTTTTTCCTCTGTTTTTTGGAGGGATTTGGGTAAATTTTTTGTTGGGTTTTTTTTTTTGTAAAAGTTTTCTGCTTTGGATTTTGTGTGGATTGTTGTTGGTGGTGATTTGGTGGTGGAGGGTAGATCCGATCTAAGCGGGAAGGAGTCGAAACAGAGCCTCTCAGAGAAAAGAATTGAAGAGAAGAGAGAATAAAGAACAGAGGGGGGGTGACGATGGCTGTGATGGTGATGATGTATATGTTGACGTTTGACTATGGTACTAGTAGTATCTAGTGATTATGTGTACACAACTACACATGTCCAACCAATAAATGATGGCCATATCTCTCACGTATAGTTTTTCATCATGGAATAAAAAATTGTGGTTATTATACCATTGAGTGAAAACCAAGGATTGAAGCAAATGCAAAAAAAAACCCAAATGTACATTGGTTGTGTGGGACCCGATGTGAAGTGCTAGGTACAAAAAAAATAGACAAAGAAATGACCTTTAAAGTATACATGAACGGACCAAATTCACTGTGCAGTGCATCTGAGCCGTTCATGTACACTTTAAGAGTCGTTTCTTAACCTATTTTTTTTGCACTTATCATTTCTCCAATTTTATTTGAATGTGAGTAATTCATTTTATAGATCTCGATGCGTTTATTTATGGCTTGTGTTACGAATTAGGGCGATAAAATATTGACAAAAACTTGGTTGGCTTATATTTCATCGAAGAAAAATGAACGACCAATGTTTGGCTTTTCATTTTTATATGACAGATGTGGTTTTGTTCAAACGGTGAATGATGTTCGATTAACCAATCTTTTATGAGAATAAATAGATCGAGTCATGTAAAATGAAGGGTTTAAGATAATTTAAGGATAGCATGATGGGGTCCATTTTGTATAACATTAAAGAATAATTGGATGATTTTCACATGATAGGATCTTAAATCATCTACCACATAAGTTTGTAATTGATTAGTCATAAAAAAAAAATTAAGGTATTTTAATAGTACATCAGGATACGATATGGATATGGTAGTACTTCAAAACTTAAATAATTCAGAATATGGATATGGATATGTCATATACATCTATGACAATTTTACATTTTTTTTATTTACAATTATCAGTCTATTATTAGATAATAATAGAAAAATAATGGTTAGAATTTAGAAATGATGTGTTTTAAGAGAGTACGATAAATTGATAGAGTGAGTGAGGGGTATCTATCTGTGTTCAAAGTTTGAACCAATAAAATTCAAGAGATAAATTGTGAACAGAAAGACGATGTATCGACTCTGCATGGGACGCGGGGGGCTTATGTCCCATTGGGGAAAATTGTGAACAGAAAGCATGCCGCTGTCCCGATTTTGGAGCCCACCTCGATCTCGCTTCAATGATCGGAAGTGTTCATTTTGTAGAGCTCATCGAGTAGAATAACTATACAAAAAATCAGCTTAATTGGATATTATTAAGTGCCTGATCGGAGCCCATGTAACTGTCAGTCTATATGTTACAGTGGATTTGATCCAGTATTTCGGATCCATTCTTTTCAAGATAAAAAGGTTCTGATCATACACTTAATGATATCTAATTAAGCTAATTTTTTTCATAGTTGTTCTACTGGACAAGCTCTACAAAGTAAATCATTCCAATCATTGGAACGAGATCGAAATGGGCTCCAAAATAGGGCACATCAGCATGCTGCTGTCCAAGGGGACAGCAGCCCCCTCCCTCCCTCTGCATGCCAAGATTTTGTTTATTGCTTAACACAAATGTACGTAATGACTAATCGTCTATTGTATATAATTCATACATTTTATTTGTTCCTTATTGGATACTTTTAAAAATATAATCTTTGAACGCCCACCATATTTTGGAAGTATGTGGCGCATATTCAATAGGCGTCTTTGCGTATATTCAATAGATATCCCAAAGCTAACATTTCAAATCAAACAAATACTAAAAACTTAACTGTCATGTCCAAGAGGCCATCATGTCCATATCCAATATTCGATACACTACAGGACGTCTACTTTTGGAGTCTCCGTGCTTTGATTGATAAGAAATGCAATGAAAGATGAAATAGAGTCGGACAACAAACACGATAATACGATACGAATCGGATACAAAATTAGCGGGTTATGGTTTAATATTTCTGACACGAAACATGTAAATGACACGACTTGAGAAACACGAATTCTAAATGGGTTGGGTTCGAGTTGAACATGTGAGACGCGAAATTGACACGACCAACACGGTTACTATTTTGTGTCACTCATTAACACGAACATATAAATATATATATACACTATGCTATATCTATAATTCTATATAGAGTTGGACAATGAACACGATATGAACCGGACACAAAATTAACGAGTTAGAGTTGAATATTTCTGACAAGAAACACAAATTCTAAATGGGTCGGATTCGGATTAGGTGGTTTATGACACGAACCCGACTAACACAATACAAACATGACCCAACACGACATGTTACTCAGGTCTAAGGGGAAGTGGGAGCCCCTAACCCAAAAAAAAAAAGTAGCTGGGGGTTTCACGTGGAAAGGCACTAAAATTGTGGCTATATAATGATTATTATTACATAGTACAGGGAGGAAAATGTAAGTAAAAGTGGCAAAAAGTTCTTTGGTGAGATGAGAGGGTGATGGACGGCTGAGATTTGGTCAAAGGCTGCTGTAGGCAGTGTCAGAGTCATACGTTCCCCTGTTTCCTTTGATCAGTCAAATGAATGGGTTAGTTAACTCGAGTAACTATTCAGTAATCTTGAGAAACCACTACTTTGTTTTGAATGTCTTTTTTTGTCACACATTTACGTAGGATTACTCAAAATGGATGTCATTGCAAAAATGTGTTGCTGATAAGAATGTTAAAAGATTACGTGGTGATGTCCCAAGACCATGATGATGACCATGAATGGAATAATTTTTATTCTTAACCCAACTCTTGGAAGTTGTGTTATTTACCTTCGTACTACCATAATTGCTTCTCTAATTTTAAAAGTCATGCTTAAGACCAATTTATACGCACATTGACTAATTCTGTAGAACCAATCACACCAAACACTTGCGGGTGTTCTAATTAAAGTAAGAGCGAAGCTTTGTATGATCTGGCTCTAAAGAAGATGATAGAACTTGACAGATTTCAAAATTGAGATATTTGGCTATGTTTGGATAGCAGACATTTTAGGAGAAATGAAAATATGATTCAAGAATTATGAGATTCCCCTGTTTGGATAATGATTGAATGAGAATATAATTACTAATCTCCCAATTCAGGAGCAATCAAATTTTCAAATAGAAGATGAATCTCATGCCTTCGCTAGAATCACTACCACTGCGAATATGAAATTACGGGGTAATCTAATTACTTGAAAAAAAGAAAGTCAAATTAATACATCTTATACCCCCAAGGCCCACGTTGGCAAGTTGTTTTTTTCCTCCTCTCTCCCAATTTTCCCTTTATCCCTATTCCCCCCTTTCCTTTGCCCGATATGTTTGCCTCTTTTTTTTTATTTTTTGCAATCTATTGCGAAGTTCGTTCGGGATAAACATATAGTCCTCCATTTTCATATCTGTAGCAGGGCTCTAAGAGCATCCGTATTGTAATAAGCAAATGATTGTGGATAAGCAAACTTAGCAACAATACTCAAAAAATGCCCCACAATGTAATAAGCAAAGTTACAAGTCTTTTAGCAAATAACCAAATTTCACTCATTTCATAATCAAACTTAACAACTTTTATCAATAATCAAAATTCAATAACCAAACTCAATAACTAAATTCAAAGCTCAATAATTCAAAAACACCCCACATTAGAATCGTCTCATCGAGACGAATAATTTGGTGTGGTCGGGTGCGTGATTGGAACTCGTTTGCGATTGGACATATGTGTATTGTGTATTATGGGGGTTTGTTTTGTACGGGATGCAAAAATAACCAATGTGGAGGTAGAAATTGTTAAGTTTGATTATGAACTAAATAGATAATCAAATACTGACATGACACATTTTGGTTATTGGTTTTAATTATTCCCATTGCGGATGCTCTAAAGTTTTTCAACACAACTATTATAAGACAAATATGTGCTGATTTGTGAAAAAATGACGCCTCTAAGTCTACAAAATAAATGATTCACATTATCAAATAGGACCAGGGGATGAATCGTCACATGAGAAGTACCACACTAAGACGGATGTTTCAGAGCCGACCTTGAGCTAAAACTCACGGTGTCGGCTGCTATAGGTCTAAGAAAATTTACGACTTCTCAAGGTTCCTCCTTCTTCAATACCTTTTGTAATTGTTCAAGAGTTCCCATCTTGCGGATCAAAAAAAAAAAAAAAAAAAAAAGAGTTCCCATCTTAGATTTTGGTTTTATGCCCCGGGAAAGAGGCCTAAATGTTTGAACAAACCTCGATATCACTACGGATTTCCTGGATTTTTATGCATGTTATAGCAAAACCCAACAAAGATGTGGGGCAAGTCCCAAGTTGTGATTCCATGAAGTGCGTTGTGATAGATTCCTCATTCCTGAGGAAGAAAGCTTGTCCTCAAAGGAATAGACTGGGTCAAAAAAGGCCCATAGAAATGTAGTAGTAGAATGCTTAGAACTTGGTGCAAAAACCAAAGCTGGGTCCTAAAGAAAACTAAAGTTGGAAAGGAAACTCTGTTTTGTTGGGTTAATAAAAGGTCAAATCATTGGTCATCAGAGTCGGCTTTAAGTTAAAATTTGTATTACGGATATTAGGCTTGCAAAAAATTTTAATTTTTAGGGGGACCTCCTATCATTTTATTCCTTATAATAGTTTAACAAAAGGGTCTCATTTTTTATTTTCGCTTTAAGTTTCTAAAAAAATAGGACTGACTTTGCTGGACGCTCCTGGAGTACCACATGGTGTTCTCCGCAAATAAAAGATTGCCGCCGCACTATAGGAGCCAGTCCTTATCTTTCAACCACTCCGCAAGAGTGAATGATAATGACATACGTCGTTGCGTAAATAGTTGGGAGTACTATAGATGCAACGTCACAAGGTATTTAGGAACGCTGAATAATTTCTCTAACAAAAAGATTAGTCAATGGAAACACATTGTTTGGTAGTTGTCTGGCTTTAAGACAACATATAATTTTCTCGGAAATCTAGTTAATGGAACATGACTTTCATGTGGAGAGGCCACTGTCTAAACACATAAACAATGATTTAAAATCACATCACTTTTATGGAGCTTAAGAAGCGAATCATTAACGGATTATCCAACTACGACTGTGTTAGGATCATAATTTGTCAATAAAATTGGGGAACGAGAATGAGAAAGTGAAGTTAGGCTGTGTTCTTTTAAACTTATCTTAAAATAAGTTAGTTTGTCATTATTTGAATTGTTTTTGCATTTATTAGTTTTGCGTCAAACTTTTGTAGATTATTAATTCATCTTGATAAGAAAAATCAGATCCAAATATTTAGGAAGAAACCACTTAGTTCTCAAAATAAGTCAACTTATTTTACTTTTTCAGCTAAAAAGTAATTATTTCTCAAAATACTTGGGTAAAAATAAAAAATTTTACTTTTCTGATTCCTTTCGTCAAGATGAATCAATAATCCATAAAAACTTGATGCAAAATTAATAAATGCAAAAAAATTCAAATAATGACAAACCAACTTATTTTAATATTTTTTTGATAATACTTATTTTAAGATAAGTTTAAAAGAACAAAGCCTAAAAGATAAGACGACAATAGTTTGCATGAGCAAAACTTAAAAATTTGGTAACCATCAATTCCGTTTGGAAAATTCACGTTCCAAACACAGCCTACATAATCAATCATAGAGAGTCATTCTCATGACCAATTGTCTTCACAGGCACTGAGGGAACCAACAAAGCACTTGGCTCGAAGTACAATATGCAATGGACCATAGCATGTGATACGAAAAGGCTTTTCTGCTGTTTGGTTGTGGATTGCAAAAGAGTGCAGTTCAGTCATTTTCGGAGCCATTTTGGAGTCACTTTGATGGAAGAACTTGTCCATATAATAGAGCTTGTCGAGTAGAACAACCATATAAAAAATCAGGTTAATTAATTACAGAATAATATCCGATCTAAGCACATTCATTTGGAATACAATGAGCCGAGTACACTGGATTACAACTTAAAAACACGTAAAAATATTTGTGCTCTGATCAGATTAGTTGGTATCTAATACACTTGCTTTGTTGCGTGGTTGTACTCGACAAACTCTACAATGTGGACGAGTCCGATCTTCAAATTGACTCCAAAAGGGGTTAAAAAACGGCCGGACTGCAGAGGTGCAGTTCATTGCCAAATTGCAGAAAAGCCATGTGCCTCTTTTAATTGTTCTTCAGAAGTTGCAAAACCAAAAATTATAAGTTGATCAACTCAGTGCAATGGAAGCACCATCAATTTCTTCCATATGAAGCTACAAAACAATTGCATATATAGATATCCACATATACATGTATGAATGTACAACTGGGCATAATAATCATTCATATCTTCACTGGATAGGATTCTCTGTGCCTCCATGCTCTCTCCTATACAATATGTGCTCCTCTTGCAATGAGGTCTCATCTCCAGTGACAGAAACCCAAGTTTCAGCAATTTTCTGCAACTTTCCTCCCGATATCTCAACCAAAGTGAAAGCTCGAACCGTGTCTTCTGCATTTGGTGAGGAGAGTGAGGTTTTGTTGTTCATGGAGCTTTGGGTGTTGGTGGTTTGATGATTACCCAATCTTTTAACCCTAGGAACTACAGCACCATTTAGGTATATAGTGTTGTCGTCCCCAACTACTATCATTTTTCGCAGACCATTTCCATAAGCCAGCTCTTTATGCATGTGACCGAACACAACCAAAGGTATGCGTAACTGTGTCGTCTCCTTCAAGTGGGAAATGGCATGTGCTAAGTCTGTGCCATATATAAATTGGTAAATAGACATTGGGAAGTAGAGTTATTCCAATTTTTGTCAAACAAAACGATGCCACCTTTCCAGTAAAAAAGTCAATCAGAGGAACAATTTCCTATTGGGTATGTTTGGCCACTTTTTCCGTAATTGTTTTCTTGGTTTAGGAAAAACCAGTAACAGGTTCAAATGCACTAATTGTTTTCAAATAGTTCCGTACAAAAACAGATTTTTGAAACTCATGAACAGTTTTTTGGTATTTCTTGAGAAGCGAAAATTTTCTTTAATACAGTTCTTGGAATAGTTCACCCAAACAATTTCTATGGTCTTTTTTCCTTCTGGAAAAACAAAGTCAGAACAGAAAATGAAATGACACAAAACAGGCCAACTACCAAGCTTATTCAGTGAAATGGTCTACTATCAACCCTTTTAGAGGGCTTGTTGATATGGAACCTACAGGAAACAAGAAATCCAAACGAGCAAGGACCTGAGCCAAAAGGGTATACCTGGATCACCGTGGTCACCACCTTCAAACACCCAATCTCTTCCACAAATGTCATTGATCTTAGAACCTAGACCTGCTTAGACGTAACAAGAAACTATCCGTCTAAAGAGAGCAGCTTGTCATAGAAAGACAAGAAGATATGGATTAGATTTACAGACCTGTGGGACCATTGTGAGCAAGCAATATAACGGAATGATCCTCTGGGGCACCTAAAGCAGCTTCATAGATTCTCTTTGCACTTCCATCCAAGTCTTGGACGCCATACCTAAGAGAAGCATTTCTGTTTGATGAGTTGCAATTCACCCCATAATAACTAAGAACAAGATCCAGCACATATGCACTAAAATCTAAACCACGTGATAAAAGCAAGCCATTTTGCCTTAATCCTACCTGACTCCTATGAAGAAATCACAAAATCCAACAAATGGATGCACCAGTATGTTCAACTTAAATCTATAAGGGACTTGAAAAAGAATAAGGAGAAAAAAGAAAGCAATGGAAGAACAGAAACAGATATAGCATAGTCTAATGCCTCGAATACTGAAAACAAACCAACATTGAGCTTAGTGCATCTCCAATGAGCCAAAGCAATTTTTTTTGGCTCGCTGCAGTGTCATTTTGCCAAATGTTGGCAAATCTGCTGACGGTGCCAAAGCCAATTTTTTGGCCAACCATCACTTGCTGCCATTAGATAACAACCATCTCTGGGGCAGTTGGATCACTTGCCCTGAAGGGGCACCATTCTTGCAATACAAGCTGAGGGGGCAGCTCTCTTTGTTTAATCAGGACCTGGCAGCCATTGGATCACTCGGGGTGTGCTTAGATATCCCCACAATCTCTCATGGGATGGCTGATGTGGCAAGAAACGGCTGAAACAATATCTGGGTTGAGAAGCGGCAAAGTCATTACTTTATTGTGAAAATGGCTGACTGTAGGGGACCAATACTTGGAACCTCCTGCCTTTTTGGCTTGGTTTGGAACATGGCTGACCATTGGAGATGCTATGGGAATTTAGGAGAACTGATATCAACAGTCAAAATGCACTAGCACAATCACTATTGATCAAGACAGAGTAAACAGATTGTAAGTAACATGCAACGGAAAACTAACCTTGCATCCAGAAGTGCTTTCCGGAATAAATGCTCACCCCCACAAGAAAAAGGCCGTCCGCCAACAATACTCAGCTTTAATGAAGGATAATCCACGCGTCGATAACCCACATGCTCTTCACCAAGACTGACCATCACATAATGGACTCAAATTAGTCCTTATCAACTAAACAGTTGAAAAGAGTACCATAGACTTCGGTCATGCAAGTTATACAAAAGACCCATCAACGTGACTCATATTTTCAAATAAGTCAATGTCAAACTGAGCTTAAGTAAGTTGATAAATAAATAAATAAAAAGAGCTTAAGTCCCAATCAACGCTCCATTCTGGTTTGGAATTTTTGGATGAATAGAATGCATGATTACAGTTTTCCTGGGCAAGAAAGGCATTCGACAATATCACAAATCAAACTCCAACAATCACAAAATCCTAAGGATCATATGATTAATTGTTGGTCCATCATAAGGGTAGAAACACTTGGGTAGTTACTGTAGTTTAGTCTTATTAGATTTTAATCTAAGTTTAAATCTGGCCCACTAAGACAAGCAAGGGCCAGTAAAAACATAAGGGATAGGTTCAATTGCTAAGCTGAAACATTTAGCAAAAGCATGGGACAAGTTCAATTGCAATACCAGTAGGCAAAAAAGACTTTACCAGCAAGATGAGAAAGTGCTCATTTGCAGCCCTATACCTTTGGCAATTCTATTTTCCTTCCACTTTTGTTTAAGACAGAAAGGCTTGAGGTATGAAACAGGGCATTTGTAGTATGAGGTAAGAACAACTATCTTTCTGTTTTTCTTCTTTATATAACGAGGGAAGCTTACCGAGGCAATTAAAGAGTTCCATATCATGTACACAAATAAAAAAATTCAGCTACTGTAAAAATGAAAAAGTAGAGACCGTAAATGCTCACCATTCCAGCTGAAGTTGGACTCTGTCCTTCCTCCTAAAAATCAAATCCATGACACTGTCAGAGAAAAAAATGGCCTTTTAAGTTTAAACTTGCATCTTTGACACATCAAACATAGAACTAGCTACTTTACAATCTAAAAGTATGTTGGACAATAGCCATTGAACTAATCTAGGACTAATCTAACCCTCAGTAAATTAAACTAATCTAGGACTTCTGATTCTAGGTGATGGCTGCAGCAGCAGGAGTGGAGTTGACAAAAGAATGGAAAATGCAGCTTGTGAAAACCCTACTCGCCTACTCGTCGAGGCTCCTATATAAGCAAAATAGCAGCCAAACTTTAAAAAGGTTTAAACTTTCAAATTAGTCAAATTTAGTGATCAACTGTGGATAATTTTTCTATTCTCCGTGTGGAGAAAGCTATAATCACCATTAGCGAAAACTAAACAAAGAAGAGCTATTAGAGCCTCTGTTCCTTTGTTTTTCTGTGTTGCTTTTTCTGTTTTTTTGCTTGGTTGTGCCTGCAGTGGCTCCTCGTTTTCTGTCTCTAAGGGTTTTATCCCCTTGAACCTCGTTGTATTTGTGCTTGGGCTTTATGAGAAATGTACCACTTATCAAAAAATAAAGATATTAGAGACGATGATATGAGAAAAAGAGGAACATGATGTTGGGAGAAAGAAGAGAGTATGGCTGAAACGATATAGTGCTAAAGGATAATCAGGACACAATCGAAGAACAAAAAAGCAAATAAAAAAATAATAATCAAGTTCTGGAATATATTAGAGCAACTCGAATTGAAGATCCTGCATACACATCATGCAAACGAAGCCAGTCGATATAGGTTAAATAATTCCATGAAGCTTCTGAATGAGACCATGTTCTCACTTTTCATAAGACTCATAATTCAGTGCAACTTCCTTGTTTCTTAATGCAAACTAGTCTGAAACTTCGACACAGATGACTTGCCTTTGAGCAAATTGTTGAGTCCTCCAGGCATCATGGTTTCCCAATATAGCTGCTTTAGAAAGTTTTAGATCTGCAATGCTCCTAACAAGTTCAACATTCTCATTTCCAAAATCACCTGGTAAAGCCGACAAATGCAAATAAGTTATTGTAGCATCAAGAAATTGAAGAAGGGAAGAGAATATCTGAAAGCAGATCCGTCAACAATATCAAGTACAAAAACAAGAAAAAACATGACTTGCCTGTAAACAGTACCAAATCCGGCTGCATTTCAAATAAAATGCATGTTAGACAGGAAGAAGAAACAGAGGCACTAGAATGAATATGGTTATAAGCATCTTAAACTACACCTGGTTCGTAGAAGAAAATTGTCACAAAGTTGAACTTAGAAATTAAACTAGTGATTTAAAACCAGCATATATTGCTGTTCAAAAAATAAAAAATATTGCGAATACAAACAATGGCACATCTCAAATAAAAAGTTGCTTCCATCGCTCCATTTCTCGATATCTTAGCAAATTAACATTGATTGAAAATAGTGGGCCAGTTCTATAGTTGCAGCCATAGCATCACCATAGCTAAATATTATTTCCAGTGACCAACTAAGAATAAGCAAGGGCCTTAAACAGCTATTTTGAATTCTCCGTGAAGAGAACCCTATCCTATTACCTTTATCAGTGTTCCATCATCAAAAAATATAGTGTCAGACAAGGCATACCAGTTGGTGATGCTTTCTTGTCAATCTAAGTGTTTTTCATCAAATGGAAGACCCCTTTTATCAATAAGTCATATCATGCAACATATCAAGTTCCATTCCATTTAAGATCCAAAAAATCTGTAAGGTGTAATCCCTGTTTTCTCTCTATTACGGGATATATTTGACAAGATTTTGTAAGGCTGGCTGCAAGCTACTGATTTATCTTACACAGTTGTAAGAATCAAACATACAACTGCAAACAAGAGGAAGGCAAGTTCAATGGCTTCAAGCTTCTGAGTAATCGACAAACTTGTAAGCATAAAACATACAAATACAAACAAGAGAAAGGTATAAGTAATACCTGCAATAATTGAAGAGCTTTTGTATCTTCTTGTAGATTCCAGTCATCATGCTTCAAAAAACATTTAAAAGATTGCGAAAAGAACAAAAAACATTAGTAGTCCATGCATTTATTCCTATTTATTTATATAGTAACAATGGCCATATTAATTACTGCAACTCACACACACACACACAAACACGTTCTCAACTAAACTCATTAGGTGAAATAACCTTACCAAATAAAACAAAAGCTAAATATGAGTATGTGTTGTTACGTCCATGTGCACAGAAGCATCAGATTACATCAAACTTTTTATACTATTGTAACTATACTACAAGCTTATTCGGAGATGTCATTGAAACTAAGAACTAGAGCTTACAAAGTACGAAAGTGATTGCACTCCCAAATAAAAAATTGGTTGGGAGCCGTTGCATGGTCCACTAATGGAACGCTGCCTGAAAACCCTTGCATACTTTATACCAGGTATTAGGAGAGGTTAAGAGAACAACTGAATAAAGATTAAAGCAACACTAAGACTGTTTTGAGGTGTATTTTATTTATTGGAACATCAAAGTTGCTCACTCCTGACAACATTATCTTGTGTTCTCGTGTTTGTGCACTTGTTTCAGTGTTCTTTGTTGTTCGTGGTAGATCAATTTGTTTTGTCTAGGCATGCCACTATGCTTAACCTAAATGAGCAGAATTATGCCTGAATTGGGATAACTAACTCCTAGAGTCAACAGATATGCTGACAAAGCTAGGAAGGCCTAACATTGCCTAGGACTTCCAGTTGATTGAGCAGACACTAAAGTCAGCGACAGTACACGTCAAATGTCTCCATAAGTGGAATTTAATAGCTGAATAATGCACTAATTGTAGTTACTTGTGGATTTCTCCGCTGTTAAGAAGAGGGAAAATGATCAGGTGTGGTCCACTAGATCACAACATTAACTCCTTACACTCAGATGTTGACGTAGAAATTAAAGGCTGAACATGGTAAGCATAATTGACGACAGGCAATTTAAAATATAGCTTCCAATAATCTCAGCATATAGAAGGCAAGCTGCTGTCAAGAAAACTACGCATTAAAATCCTCATGCTTTTTCAGCCCGAGCAAGAAACCATTCTACCCTTCGTTTGCTGACAATTAGAGCAGCAACCTCAGCCTTGACTTTATCATGTTGAATAGTTTATGCATGGGCGATCGCACCCTTATTAGCCTGCTCCTTCTCCTTTGTACTGCTTCTAGTTAACTACACTGTCCACCAGCTCAATAAGAGTTCAATTTCATTGAGCTTGCCTTGATGGTCTGAGTGACTGGCCTTGGAGGCTTCAAAGCACTCTAGAAAATTTTCCTCGAACCTTCTTAAGTCCTGGTGCCCAAGAAGTGTAAAGGACCAGTTCTAGTACAATATTGGTTAGGGTTTCTCAAGTCCTTGAAGGGGGATAGTAGTCAGTAGATCAAACTTAAACATCTCCTTTGTATTTCTGGTGGTTTTGGAATAGGTTGAGTATGTAAAAACTTTGGATTCAACCAAAAAGCTTTAAGCTGGAGAGGCCCCATGTATACCAAGTTACCAACGGTCCATTTGTTTGACCAGATATAAGCATCAAATTGGAGTTACAATATCCATAGGACCGAGTATGTGACATTCCGTTAAAAGTAATGTGGCTCGGATAAAACACAAGTCGGATATACGATCCCACAAAGTTTGAGATATGCAATACAACAGAGATGCAACATTATTAACCCCATCATTATAAATGTATGAGATTACATATCTCATCGCTTCACTATTAGCCCGGTCAAACAAATGGGCCCTAAGTGATCAGCCATTCTCAGCCAATATGGGATTGCATTTCTCTAACACAAAACAGGCGGAAGATGGAGCATCATACAATTACGATGGAAGATGTGAGCGTAGAAAGAGTTGACCGCAAAGAAGATAAAGGTAAAATAGGATACTAAAGGGATAAAAAGAGAGTCAATGATGGCATCAACAATCCCGAAATGTTAAACCTTTTTGGGATAACTAGTCATTTTCAATTGTCTAAAAGAAAGTAGAAAGAAAATTTGGGGAGGCATACATGTTAAAACCTAGGGTTTACATTACTTCAACAAAAAACCGTCACCCAAAAGCCACGATACACAAGTTCGAATCCTAAGAGGTTTTGAAGGCCAAACATTCTGGTCACTGTAGGTTTGCCGGATTGTTAACTTCGGCATACCGAAATTAGCATTGGTGGGCGCAGCCCGGACATCCGGTTACGGAAAAATTTAGAAAAAACCACGATACACAAACAGAGTGACAGCGCAACAAAATGACCAGATACGATACAATGTTAGGTATACAGATATACGTATATGTGGAGAGAGAAGGAGAGCTTACGATGTCTCCGACAACGGCGATTCGGACGGAACTAGCCATTGGTGAGCGGTAACTGGGGTTCGAGGAGGACGGAGGAGAGAGAGGGGTACAGCCGAACAGACAACAGAAGGTTGGGAGGTGGAATAACTTGCCAAAAAACATTACTATACGAATTACGAAGGGATACAATTTCGGGTACATGTATGGTCTTTCTCCTGTGGTACTACACTAGTCCATGGCCATATGAGTTTTGCCATTTTCAAGGACGTTCCGCAAAAGAGGTTTCGCCTGGCGCTATCTTACTGTTCGTCTCGGTAATCGACGAATCCGAATTTTAAACAAATTATTTGTACGAATAGTTTATTTACACAAAATATTTTTAAATGGGTGAGATTATTTACCTCTGTAAAAACCTTCTTTACGGAGCCTTCATAAATAAGTTTTTTTCTATCCATATATGCCAATTTTCACAAAACAAAATTTTGGTTTTGTTTCAACGGACTACTTTCCGGGCTGGCTTACGTATATTTCGGTTAATTTTTTTTCTTAATTGTATATATTAGTGGGATTAGGTCTCGTTTCTGAACGATAAATAAATACTTATTTTTTAAAAAAGTAATTTCAAGCTAAAAAATAATGAGCTTACTAAAATCTAAAAATATACAATATGAATTTTGTTTGAAAATTTTCGATGAAATCTTTTATATAGTGCAAAAAAAATAAAAAATTTTTTATTTGCATTATTTTTGAGTTTGAAATGTGAAATATATACTTATTTTTTAAGGAGGTGTTCTGGAATTGGGTCTAAAGTGGGATTAGAAGGTAGTTACTAAGTATATGGAGTCCAAAGGTTGTTCATAGCCCTGAACCAGAAACGCTTCTAATGGGGCTTGACCGCTAGCTTTCCACAAAGGAGGGACCGGAAATACCATTTAGCTACGAGCCCTTTGGCCGACTTATTTTCTTTTGAATAAATTACGGGTCAGTTCAGTGTGGTTAAAGATAGATTCCCGCTAAGATTAGAAAATACACAAAAAAATTACTTACTTACCGCCTAACCCAAAAAGATTTCGTATTGCTTGATCCCAAAAATCAAACCTTAGTCAATAGTGTTTAAGGCAAACCTATCAACCAATCAAATTTTCCTTCAGGCTGCAAACAAAATTTTGTGACAGCACGAGTGACGTGTAAAGCCCAGTACAAACCTGGGCCGTTCTAGGCCCACTCCCAATTCGGTGACACAAGGGGGTACAAACATGGGCCGTTCCAGGCCCACTCCCAATCCGGTGATACTATTAGGGGCGTTTCCGATAACTTATTAAGTTATCGACAACTTCTTATAGTCCAAAAATGTCAAATTGTTTTCACTAACTAATTCATAAGTTGTAGATAATATATTGGCGGGTGAAAGAAAAAATAGAGGGAAAAATGAAGAGGAAGAAATGGGTTAACGTGAACAACTTAACAACATACAATAACATGTAGTCTAAATTTTTTGATGGAAAGCCCCCTTAACAGGAGAATGATTAGTTTGGGTAGAAGTTTCAAATCTGCAAAGTTGCATACTTGCATTTTGTTTCCTACAAGAAGTACAAAATAAATTTAGGGGCTTACTTGGTGGTTAAAGCCTAGAACTTAAGAATTTGCTTTAAGAAATTGATTTTGGCACTCTTGTTTTAGCCATTGGCGCTCTACTTTGTGTTTTGATCATCTAAGATTACAAAACAAAATGTGGAGTGCCACTGGCTAAAATTCTAGAGTGCCAAAATCACATCCCTTTGCTTTATCTTAATTTCTCGGGTTTGAAACCTTCCAAGTGTTATCAACCTTTTTAGGGTCAGTTTATACGGAGATTTGCTCCGGTTTTAAGTGGGCTCCACGTAAATGGGTAGTGTTATTAAGCTCTAAAATTAGTCAAGATGCATGTAAAGTGACTGGGACACGTGAGTTAGGAGTAAAAAAAAAGAGCACAGAATACTTTACTACCATGCGTAAGGACCATGAAAATGTGAAATTTCTTTATCCAGAACATCACTTGGCATTTCTTTCTGCCGTGAAATGGTTGACCAGAACTATGGTGGAACTGGAACAAATCATGAACCATCTGTCGTTCAAAAGTCAAGTTCTCTTATCGAGAGGTAATGGATCTTTCTCCGCCCAAGAAAATTCAAGCTGACATTTTAGACCAATTAAGGGTCATCATTGGCTGGGCCGAGCCGGCCCAGCCCGCCAAGTCACTACCCAAGCCCGTGCACAGGCCGGGCTGACCGGACTTTTAATTTTTTTGCGGGCTACCTACCATAAATTAAAGCCCAAGCCCGGCCCACGGGCTAACCCAATTGACAGGCTAGCGGGCAAAAAATCGAGCGGGCCAAAAGCTGGATGGGCTAACGGGCGGGCTTAAATTTCCTTGGGCAAGGGAAGAAAGAAAGGATTTTGTAGGATTTTGGGCTAATGGGTGGACCCGTGGGCGGGCTATAGGGCGGGTACCACAGGCCGGGCCTACGGGCAGGCCGAGTGAAAATTCATAGGCCTGAGCCCGCCCATTACAAACTACGGACTGGAATCAGGTAAAAGTCCAATGGGCCGGGCGGGTTTTGGGCTAAATGATGACCCTTAAGACCAATACAACAAGCCAACAACAGCATTATAATTATATGCCAAAAGATCAAAATTAAACAACACTCTAAATTCCAATAGACTAATTAGCCATTACATATCCATAATGAAAAATGCCATTTTGTGTGGGTGCATTTTTTTCTCTAATAAAAACCATTAGATCTACATTCGCATTTTAATTGCAAAAGAAGATCAAGGTCCACAATCTTATGTTCAGGACTCACTGTCTACCTAATAGTTATAACTATCTTGAACAGGATTGATCAATGGCCAAATTTATACAAATTTTGTGCAATGGTTAAGTCCTTAGAGTTTCTTGTTCTGTAAACATACTCTTTTGTGCCAATAAGATATGGTGGGATCTCAACTTCGATCTCAAAAAACATACAGTGAAACCCAATGTAAATATGACTATGTGGTGCTGAAAGCAATATTCTTTGACAGATATGTAAAGTAGACTATTTGCATATCCATTATCTGGTCAAAAGAGCAATGGATAACTCCTTTATATATGCATTCCTTACTCATCCTAACCTATATGCTACAATTCATTGACAAAACTCATCCCCTGGTGTCCAATGGCTCCCAAATATCCCCTTTCTTCCCTCTTCTTTCTCCCTCTCCTGTCTCTCCAGTTCCACTTCTCAACAGGACAAGCTTTTGTGAACTCCGTTTACTGGTTCCCCGACAGTGGTCTAGCAGCATCAGATATAGACTCTACTTTGTTCACTCACATATTTTGTGCTTTTGCTGATCTTGATTCCAATACAAATCAAGTCACTATTTCCTCCTCAAACAATGCCCAATTTTCTCAGTTCACCAAAACCGTCCAGCTTAAAAATCCTTTTGTCAAAACTCTCCTGTCCATCGGCGGTGGCTCCGCCGACAAGACCGCCTTCGCTTCTATGGCTAGCCAATCGGCTTCTCGGAAAAGTTTCATTGATTCTTCCATAAACTTGGCAAGGTAAGTAATGTTTGTGAAATCAATCCTAGTAAGTTTAGATTGAGGTTTATTTCATTCGTTTTGTTTAGTTTTGAACTAAAAGACATTTAGTTGTCTTAGGTTGTCAATTACTAACCACATGACTTTCGTGACTACCCTTTGATTTTACCACAACTTTGAAATATCCTTCCTCTTCCTTACAAATTTTTTTTTTTTAATCACATTCAATGGGTTTTTTTTTTTTTTTTTCTACCACTTGTAAATGACATCCATGCGTCTTGATGTTATAAATATTGACGAGATTTGTGATTGTCCTAAATTTGTATTAAACCGCCAAAATTTGCACAAAAAGAGGCTCGATCATATGATTTTAGAATGGCATCCATGAGTCTCGATGCTATAGATAATTACGTCCGGAAGCAAATTGGTAGGGAAAAAAAATTTATTGCTTGTGAAGCTTTAAGAGAGTGTTTGCTTTGGTAATTTGCAAATTTCAAATTTCATACAATCTTCTCATAGGGTCCCTTTTTGGCGTCTAAATACCCAACAGGTCATATGGCTTCCATGGCTTGGATCTTGACTGGGAGTACCCACAATCCACTTCAGAAATGGCCAACCTGGGCGTCCTCCTCGACGAGTGGCGGGCCGCGGTTACAACTGAGGCCGAATCCGCCGGACAACCACCGTTGCTTTTAACAGCGGCCTTCTATTACGCACCAAGCATTAATGGGCTGAACTATCCAGTCCAGTCCATATCCAATAGCTTGGACTGGATCAACTTGATGGCCTATGACTTCTACGACCCTTCATGGGCCAAAGTGACCAACTCACATGCAGCCCTGTACGACCCGTCCGGCCCAATCAGCGGAAGTTACGGAGTCGGGTCTTGGATCCAGGCCGGGGTGAGCCCAAAGAAGTTGGTCCTCGGAATGCCGTTTTACGGGTACGCGTGGCAGCTCGTGGACGCGAACAACCACGGGCTTATGGCACCGGCTGATGGGCCGGTTGGATCGGGCAATGGGGCGATGCGCTACGGAGAGATCTTGGGGTTCATAGCCGAAAACAAGGCCGCAACGGTGTACAATGGCACAATTGTTTCGAACTATTGCTATGCTGGGACAACTTGGATAGGGTATGATGACACCCAGAGTATCTCTGCCAAGGTTTCATATGCTAAGCAGGAAGGGTTGCTTGGTTACTTTGCTTGGCATGTTGCAGCTGATAACAATTGGGATCTCTCAAACCAAGGTATATAGGTCTCAATGCAACAATAAATTCATGCATGTTGATTTTTTTTTTTCCATTTCAATAACCAGGTGTTCAAATCAATTTGCATGCACCTCGACTAGCATTTTGAAGTTAAAATTTAAGGAAAACGATGGACATATACTCCCCCGTTCAATAATTTTGGTCCTGGCCTCCTGGGATTCCATGCCGTAGGTTTTGGCACTAAAAAATTACATTTCCAAAAGCAATTTCTTTTGTATCTTTTTCATGCACCATAACAACTTAAATCCCAATAGGGATTAAAATTATGGTGGGAGTAGAATTTTTGTCAGGAAAACTCTTTTGAAATGATGGGGTAGTGACATTCGATCATGAGTGCATTGATATGTAAGTGGTAAGCTATCTGCAGTAATTAACCACTGCAACGCTTTAAACATACAACCAAAACTCAGGTATCTTGTGTTCGGATTTTAATTCTAAAATTAACTTTTCTAATGTATGCGTTTTTTGTTTTCATTGCAGCCAAACAAGCATGGGGAGCATGAAACTCATGGAAAACAGAAAATATAACTATACAAGGATTAAGTGAATAAAAGGGCTTAGGTAAAACCCTAAATTTAGTAAGCTGATGAGCTACTTTGAAAAATAACGTGGTTGTATTATGATAATAACATTCTAACCAATTTTTTGTTGGCTCGCTGTCAATTGTAATGATTTAAACAAAAAAGAAAAGTGGCAGATTTTTCACGCATAAAATCATTTATGGGTACCGACAAAGGGTTCACCATCATGCACGGAGCCCAGATTCGGATTCTACACGATTGATCCGGACTGTTCAAAATATTTTTTCGAGTGACCTAGTGAAAATTCAGGTTGCATATCTCTATTTATTGAGAGGAAGGATAAAATAATGTGGGCAGAAGTGGCTCGAGACTTCATGTGGTGAATGTCAATTAACCTGCATCATGGGCAAGTCTCACTTTCGAACCAAAGCATTAAAATTCTGTAAAGTACTAATGTCTAATTCAGTGCAACTCACTGAGCCATTTATTTCTAGGAGGGATATATGTAGAACAGCAGAAGTGCCTTTCCTATCAAGAAAGATTGTGCGTGCGTGCGTTGTTTTTTTCCCTATCGTGGGCACATTAAAAAAGATGGTTATCTCTTCCAGCAGACACTACACCAAATTAAGCTTTTTGCGGCATTTTATAAATGCCGGTAAAGATCAAATTAATGCCGGTAATAGTATTCCCGGCATTTGTTGACGAAAAAAAAAATGCCGTCTAGGTAAGTGTCGGTAATACATAAACGGCATTTGTACAAATGCCGGAAATAAAACCGGCATTTGTTACTAGTTTTCCCGGCATTTGTAAAATGCCGGAAAAAGAAATGACGAATATAGATATATTAACGGCATTTGATGCAAATGCCGGAAAAGGTAGTATTACCGGCATTTTATTAGTGCCATATTTTTTTACAACTTTTACCGGCATTTTTCAAAATGCCATTTTTATATCTTGATATTTTCTTTTCATTGCTTTTACAGGCATTTGTAAAACGCCACTAAAAGATTTTTTTTTTTTTTTTTGGGCCTATTTTCATTTTTAATACATTATTTTTTCATTAACAAATTATCCCAACCTAGTACCATTTTTTTATAACACATTTCCTGCATACAAAATTGTAACTGTCCAAAACAATTTGAAGTTCCACTACCAAAACCAAAATGCAAATTCTATATATAAGCAAATTGGACATCGTAAAAGACAATCTCAAAGCAACAAAAAATAACAATGCTAGACATGGAATGCCAATGTGAAAATCAAATCCAAAGCGTCAAAATATAAGTTCCAATTGCATGTGTATCGCCAAAAATAAAAGATCATACTAACCAAAGCAACACAAAGACTCAAAATATGCTTTTGGTTGCCAACTCCAAAACAAAAGAACAAAAACTGTTTTCATTAGCTAGAAGATTTCCTGTCATTCCTTCCTATTGCATGTCTTCCATGTCCATCTACATCCTATCAACCTGCAAATACAAGACAATTACTTAGGTGTTTGCGAAATCTGTAGAAAATGATTTGTACTACAAATGTTGACAAGACTTACGTGATCTCTAAACCTATATTTTCCCAACATATATGGTTAGAGCAACTTAGTTACTAATATGGCGATTAGAGATATTCAGAATAGTACTACAAATGTTGACAAGACTTACGTGATCTCTAAACCAATTAGAAAACTGTTCATTGTGCTTCCTCATAAGATCACACTCACTTAACCGGCGACTATCATTTCTAAGAACTTGAATGTGTTTCCTGCAATTAAAATGACCAGTAATTACATACGCACTACGGTACTATTGACGAAATGTAGTAACAAGTATAATCGATTTCTTACTCTCGGAATGGGGCTACAACATCAGAATTGGCTAGGACATATCTATGTGCTTGCACCCAAGCAATGTTATCAAGTACAAACAATTTTCCTTTCCCTAAACCACGACCTCCATGCTCACCATCGTAGTTTCGTATTGGTCGACTTAACTTTGTCTCAACATCATGCAAGTACCGTGCGCAAAATGTCAAGCATTGTTCTGTCAAATAACCTTCTGCAATGGATCCCTCTGGATGGCTCATATTACGCACGTACTTCTTGAGTGTAAGCAAATACCTACGATTAACATAAATTTGTAATTAGTATTGGAAGTTTATATCTATATTTTTGTTCATGAATAGCTCAACTAGTAGTCTAGTAGTATATACATACCTCTCAACGGGGTACATCCATCGATAATATACTGGTCCAGCGACACTAGCTTGTTCTGCTAAATGAATGGGTAAATGCTCCATTATATCAAAAAATGAAGGTGGAAAAATCTTTTCAAGACGGCAAAGAGTCAATGCAATTTGCTTTTTAAGATCCTCAAAGTCATTTGGATCCATTACTTTGGAGCATAACCGTCTATAAAAAGTGCTCAACTCAATTAAGGCTTCACAAACATGTCTAGGCAATGCCCTCCTCGCAGCCAATGGCAATAGTTGTTGCATAAGAATATGACAATCATGGCTCTTCAACCCTGAAATAGTTGTGTCCTTGAGGTTTACACGGCGTGAAATATTGGAGGAGTAGCCGTCAGGAACTTTAACATTTTTCAACACTTTGCAAAATATATGTTTCTGTTCTTTACTCATTGTGAAAGAAGCAGGAGGTAAAAAGACTTTCCCACCAGGCCGCTGTTGAGGATGGAGTGCCGTGCATATACGCATGACCTTTAGGTCTTGTCGAGCCTTTAGATTGTCCTTTGTTTTTCCCAAAATATTGAGTAGTGTCCCAAGTACATTTTCCAAGACATTCTTCTCGGTATGCATCAGGTCAATATTGTGGCGAATCAAAATATCCACCCAATACTCTAAGTCAAAAAATATACTTCTCTTTTTCCAATTATGTCCTACTCCTTGCCCTATAGTGTTGGCACTTATTCCATCATCAGCATGTACTCGTCTCTTTTTAGGTGTAGTTCTCCCCCCTTCTTCACCCTTCCCAAAATTATTCTGAATGAATTGAACTTGTTTAAAAATATCAGCACCTGACAAATGAAGTGGCCTTGGTCTAGTTTCAATAGTTCCATCAAAAGATATGGCATCTTTCCGAAAGTTATGTTCTTGATCCAAGAAGCGTCTATGGCCCATATAGCAATACTTCCTAAAGTTCTTCAACCATAGAGATTGGGTTTCCACATTGCAAGAAGGACAAGCTAGTGCTCCTTTTGTGCTCCAACCAGATAGAATCGCTAACGCTAGAAAATCATTTATAGTTCCCATCAATATTGTCGCTCGCATACGAAACATTTGTTGGGTTGATGCATCAAAAGTAAGCACACCTTCAGTCCACAACTCTTTTAACTCCTCAATCAAAGGCTGCAAGTAGACATCAATGTCTTTTCCAGGACCATGAGGACCATCAATGAGCAAAGCCAAAATGAAAAACGGTTGTTTCATGCACAACCATTGAGGCAAGTTATACGGCATCAATACGACTGGCCACGTGCTATGAGTAATGCTCATTGTTCTAAACGGGTTAAAACCATCGGATGCTAATCCCAATCTCACATTTCGAATGTCTTTCGCAAATTCAGGGTGTTTTTCGTCGAATGTTTTCCAAGCAGGTGTATCAGCAGGGTGCCTCCATTTACCATCATTGGTCCGTCCCTCTGCATGCCATCTCATATGTGTTGATGTTTCCTCTGACATGAAAAGCTTTTGAAGCGCTGGCTTTAAAGGAAAATGCCTTACTTGTTTCGCAGGAATTTGTGTTAGTTTGGCCGTTCCATCATCTGAAAAGACAGTAGATTCTTTATATCGTGATGTTCCACATTTTTCGCAGTTGCGCAACCCCTTTTTATCTTTCCAAAACAACATACAATCCTTGGGACACGCATCAATTTTTTCGTAACTAAAGCCTAAGGCCTCATTAAACTTCTTTGCTTCAGCAAACGACTTGGGTAATGTTTCACGAACTGGAAATGCTTTTCTCAATAGATCAACTAGCATATCATATGAGGTATCAGTCCAACCACCAAGCACTTTTATGTGCAATAAATGAGTTGTAAAAGAGAGAGCTGTGAATGTCTTACAATTGGGGTACAACTCACGTTGTGCATCTTCAAGGAGCTTAAAAAATTTCTTAGTCTCCTTATCGGGCCCTAACCCCATACTTTCAAGTCCTTCATTGTCTCTAATCCCACCATCTTGCCTTGGAACTCCAAATGCATCATGCACCATGCCAATCATATCATCTTGAAAATAAGAGCTTTGATTTGCATCCGATTCATTTCTACTAGATGAAGCTAAAGACTCTCCATGAATTGTCCATCTTGTATACTTTGTATTGAATCCATTTATAATTAAATGTTCTTTCACGCCACTTCTTGTCCCAAATATAAGGTTCACACATTTCTTGCAAGGACAATATATCTTTGAATCCGGATGCTTTTTATCATAAGCAAATTCTAAAAACTTTTCTACCCCTTGTAAATAGGTAGGGTCTAGCCTATTCCTTATCTTAATCCAGCTCTTATCCATAGAAGTTAACTTATAAAAACCTGAAATTAACATCATGCCATAGTATTGGTTATAAATCACAATAAGAATGAAACATGGATGAGAGAGATAAGAATACATTTTGTTGCTGCACAGAACACAAACTAGTCTTATAAAAATTACATAGTAATCTCACATCTAACCCCCTATCCCTATATGGGCGCCGTCGTATCCTAGGAGGAACATACGAGAATAATACCAAAAAAGAATATGACAATTCAAAACCTAAAAAGAATGCATGTGTTGGCAGAATAATAACAGTAGTTAATTGAACAGTATAATGTCACCCTTCCTATAGTGTCATGCATAGTGTCAACTTTCTTGTAGTATATCAAACACTGGAGTGCTTTATTAAGTTTGCTCTGTGTTGTTCCTACGTATCTAACTCTTCCACTTCACAAAATTCTGTTTTGTGAAGGGCAAAACTCAAAAGATATTATTCACTGGCTCTGAAATTCTTAGGCTAATAATCTACTTAAGATCGATAATGAAGAAAACAATCTGAAATTCATGAATGAAATGCTTAGACCATAAAATGCATAGAAGCCATATCAATGATCAAAGATATTCAGAGATTTTATATTCCAGTTTGGTTGACTTGGAATTCATGATTTTCTTTTTTGCTAGTGTGCTTACAGTCAGATAAAGAAGACACAGACAGTTGACCACTGAATTAGTGATATATTTTGCCACCGAATTCGCCTTTATATGCCAAACAGTGTAGCAGTAAGGGTAAGGTGCTAATTAAGTAACTAGTATATCTTCATTATTTACTAATGCTGCAGGAAATTGTTGGAGTGAGTTCTTGGTAATTCGGTTTGCTACTGGCTTCCCATATTTGACAATCAAAAAAAAAAGAACTCCTTGTGGCTGTCAGAGTAGTACTTCATTTGATTTCAGTATTTGTTTCGGAAGAGCCATTTGTAGGTCTTAAATGGGATTTTGTTCACTTAATTTTACTTAATGTATTTCGAGAATGATTATTGGTATTATCAATTTCTTTTCTTTTCTCAGGGGAC
Source organism: Rhododendron kiyosumense (assembly GCA_019656275.1). Taxonomy (NCBI): domain Eukaryota; kingdom Viridiplantae; phylum Streptophyta; class Magnoliopsida; order Ericales; family Ericaceae; genus Rhododendron; species Rhododendron kiyosumense. The sequence goes on along the minus strand of BPLS01000503.1, from coordinate 80,568 downwards.
TGATATTGTATCAGTTGATATTCAATTTGGGTTTTACGATTCGGTGGGCATTCTAGTTTTTTTTTTTTTTTAATTGATAAAAGTCATGCATATCTTAGAGGGTGGAGTTCCGCTTTGGACTTAAAATGAATTCTCGAAGGTAGATGTTGTATAAGTGGTATTTTTTGATACACTCTTAGGCTTTGTGGGGACTTTAATATGTGGAGGTTGTGGACGAGATTTCGATGACATATTGGGTATTGAATAAATGAACAGATAGTGGTTTTGTTTTTTTTAAAAGAAGATGATTATATTTGCAAATGGGTATGAGTATGAGCATTGCTTCCTTTTTCATGTTCGACTACTTGGTGCTTGTTTTAGTTCTAAATAATGATGTTATTTCAGAAACTGTTGTTGGTGAACTGCACTCTCGGTCTATGTTAGTAATTGTCATAGAATGCAGTCGACACACATGTTAGTATATCAGCTTATCTTTGTTGTCTTAGGTAGAGCCAACTAATCATTTGTGTGGCGTGAGGGTGGTTAACTGTGTAGTATTACCTGTTCGGGGGTATATGTGAGCACACCAGTGGCATAAATAGATGTGTGCGAGATGATTTGATACCAGTGGGCGTACTTATATATATGATTCCAGATGGTTGGGAGATGATGCAATAATAGCGGTTGATTAAAAAAAAACTGTGCTAGTACTTGAGATTTAATTGTGTGCGTGCTTGTAGCCTTTGTGGCATGGTGTATAGCCTTAATGGCATGGCCTTTGTGGCATGGTGTATAACCTTAGTGGCGTTATAAGTATTGCCTTAGTGGCGTGGCCTTAAAGGAATTGCCTTAGTGGCGTGTAATTTTTGCCTTTGCTTGTGTGCCAGATGTGTAAACCATGAGGGAGGAAATGACAGAAGTGCATGTTGCTTGATTAGTTATTTGTGATGAGATTTCGGTGTAAGGTGCAAATGCCCGTAAGTGCTGCGTTGTGGGATGAATAAGGGCCCGAGGTGCCCAATGTTGGGTCAGTTGGTTAATTTTTGATGTGATATTTGTTTGTGTCCGATTCATTGTTGAATGGGAATATTTATTAATTGAGTGTCGGCACTGGTATTGTACCGTATTCGAAAGATTTTATTGAAAAAGTACAATAAGTTGTTGGTTCAATTGTTATAATTTGAGGTGGAATGAATGGAATTTCGGGGCCGAAATTCTTTAAAAAGGGAGATAGTTGTGAGAACCGTACTTTATCTTTCCTCTGATTAGCGATTAATAATGGGGATAAATATTTATTGGAAGGCTTGTGGTGTGAGATCCATGTCTTTATTTTACAAGTTAATCAAAAGTATTAAGAGTAACTGTAAGGGCTAATGGTGTAAAATTTGCCAGTATGAGAGGTAAAGAGAACATTGTGAAAAGAGATAAATCTAATAATGGATATAAAAAAAAAAAAAATTACAGATTTGCAGGGAGGGCATGGCATCATTTGGCTAGCTGGTGAGAGGTGTAAGCATTTGTGTTATGTGGAGGACATGCAGAAAAGGGGAAGATATGAATATGTTTGTATAAATCCTTTACATGAAGAAAAGAGAAGGGGGGAAGTGCCCATGGGAGGGGTGCTCGGTGCTTCTCTTAAGTACGTGTCTAATAAGGAAAAAGGGAAAAAAAAATAAGAACAGAACAGTTGGTGGGGCAACCACGGTGGGGTTGGGCCGGGTGGTGGTTTCACTCATAATTGTATGTATGAACAGCTTGTGGTTTATTGTAGCAATAATGTGGGACGGGTTGTACATTTTAATTTTTTACATTGTGGTGCTTGAGGTTTCGGGGTCGTTACAATTGGAATCATAACTAAATCCGATGCGAGCATTTTGAACATAAGAGTTTACACGGGATAAACTTCTACAGTGGACTTGAATTCGGAATTTGGTCTCCTTCCTGCCTGGGATGCTTCGGCATCAAATGTCATGAATTGCAAAACAATATTCTTTTTAACTATTGTTAATTGAACTCAACTTTTCCCTACAAACATGGGTTTAGGGCACGAAAAGTTCGAGATCTATGGACTTGGGAATGGATGGTCCTGAACCATTTTTTTCTCCGAATAACAAAGTCATGTTAAACGAAAAAATTACTCCTAAAAATGGATTATTATACTAACAAAACTTCAACCATATGGCCACTGTGTTTACTCTCTTAACATGCATTTCAACAAACAGTTTATATGCGTCTTTGAAAGAAACACATCTATCTATACACAAAGTCGAGATGGTCTCCACCAATTTCAGCCAAAAAAATAAATAATAAAGTTACGAGTCGACCAAAGAGAGTAGGTTGACTTAAAAGCAACCGAAACAAGGAATTTCTCTCTCTCTCTGTTCACGCACTAAAAGCTTCAACGCTTTAAACGTCAAAGGAGTTGTTGTATTGATAGGCGACTCCCTGACGTGTAGTTCTTTGCGACCACCCTCCCACGGAACAAGAACACTTTTTCTACTACGAGACCAAATACACAAAATCAAACCAACAGTTTAACAAATCCCGCAGTCTAATGGCAGAAATAGAACACAAGCAGTACATCAATTTTGCAACTATGAGCATGCAATTCTGAAACCCTAAACAGAGAGACACGATTCAAGGTTCAAAGGTGAACAAATGAAGAAATTTTGTAAACTCAAACTCTAACCCAGACGCAGAAGCAGATCAAACCCAGAAAAATTGTTCGATCAAGAAGAAATAGGGTACCTGTGATGGTGAGAACCGTGAGATATCATGCAAGACCAATGAAGATGCGGGATTTTTGGTTGCAGCGAGAGCAATCACCAGGATTTTCCATTTCAATCGAGGGCTTCCTCCATTTTTTGGGTTTTAACTTGAGGGATTTTCTTTTGTCAGAGTGAGTGGGTTTGGAGTATTTTCGTTTGTCAGAGTCGGTGGATTGGGAGTGAGGACGAGAGATGGAAAACGAAAAGATAAGAGGAAAAAAAGAAAAAACAGGAGGGAAAAGTACGAGGGAAGTAATTCACAGTGTAATTAGGCGACGTCGTTTCAGGAGGGGAGAATAAATTGCGCGGGGTCAGGGTAATTAATTGGCGCCCATGGAAATTAAAAACGGCATTTTCTGAAATAATGCCGTTTTTGAGGACTTTTTACCGGCATTTTATAACTAATGCCGTTTAAAGATAATATTAATGCCGGGAATAACTAGTATTAGTGGCATTTTAACACATGCCGGTAAGAAAAATGCCATTAATGCCACATTTTCTTGTAGTGACACTAACCAAGCAGGATGTCTAGCTTTCTATATTCTAATACCAGAACCTTGCAATTCCGAATTTGCCAATGAATTTGAAATAATATTCGCCGACCTTCGAATAAATCGAAACTCATGCTCTCTCATCTTTGGGCCATGTGATGCACAAATAGGCCTCGATCATTCTAGAATTTAAAAAGGTGATATGTGTTGTTATTTTCGTTCACCCCATTGAGTCGCACATTTCAAACATCGGCAAAAATATGAACGACTCACATTCATACTACTCGCTACACATATTTAGGCTATTTAATTAGTGGGTATTATGAATTTGAGACAAATTAAGCTTCAAAGACAAATGTGTTTCGTTCATGTCTCTACCTATGCCCATATTCGATCAATGTGATTTTTGCATAGTTGAACAGCTAACGAACCTAGCAAATTAAATGAATGATCCCGATCACGTCTTTTTCGACAAGAAATGAGGCCCATTTGTGTGAAATCAGGGCTTGTTGTACCTTAAAGAAAAATAACAAATCGGAAAAAGGACACGTTGCAAAGAAGTCTCTTTCGTTCAATTTTGACAGTTCATCTCAACAATGAATGGTACAACAAATCGATGAGATACATTAAGTAAATATGTTATCTAGTTCATTGAAAACACTTTTAATCAACTTGGATCATTCGAATTGTCCTCTACAGTCCGCTTTTGGACGGGAGAAAAGCCATTTTCCATTAAATTTGTGTTTCTAAGCTACTTTATTTTGAAAAATATAGGGCACAAGATAAACTCTAAAACCTCCAACTACCAAGTCAATTACCATGCAAAGTTGCAAACAAGTAGACCAAGTCAAAAAGAGGAGATGATCAAAAAAAAAAGGTCAAAAAGAGGAGAGACTTTTCTTCCTTAAGTGGTAAATCTAGCTGCTTCCTAAGGAGTGATTACTCAGT
>BPLS01000503.1:53916-71382 GCA_019656275.1 Rhododendron kiyosumense | reverse complement strand
CATATTTTGTGCTTTTGCTGATCTTGATTCCAATACAAATCAAGTCATTATTTCCTCCTCAAGCTATGCCCCATTTTCTCAATTCACCAAAATTGTCCAGCTTAAAAACCCTTCTATCAAAAACCCTCTTGTCCATCGGCCGTGGCTCCGCCAGTAAGACCGCCTTCGCTTCTATGGCAAGTCAATTGACTTCTCGGAAAAGTTTCATTGATTCTTCCATAAATTTGGAAAGGTAAGTAATGTTCGTGAAATCAATCCTAGTAAGTTTAGTTTGAGGTTTATTTCATGGGTAAATTACATTAAACCCCCTTCAACTAACACCCATTTCCGAGTTGCCCCCCTTAAAGGATAAACTCAGACACTTAACCTCCTCAAAGTATGTGGATCAAAAATAGAGTGAAAGCTGTTAACAGAAATTCTGGATTTACCATTTTACCCTTCAACCATCCCCAACACAATCATCTTCCACGAAACCCATTGCCATCATTCTCTGATTACCTGGTTCACGAATTGAAATCCCAAATCAAATTCCCATCAACTTTGAAAATCAAACAATGAATTGTCAACCCTCAAACCCTAATCGATCCTAGCTCAAATCATTCAAACTTATGTATTAGAGAGATAATTCTAGAGAGAGAAATCTCACTAATGAGCTGCTGGAATTTTCAATCCGAACAAGTTTTTGACTAGATCTCAACAAATCGATGGACATTTGCAGTTCTCTCCTCCTCTTCATCTCCTTAATCTCAGGTTTCAGCACCTCCTACTACAACTCCCATGGCGCCTTATCCTCCTCCGCCATTCGCCGTCCGTCGCGGCCAGGGTTTACCCATCGGATTACCCATTGCAATGGGGGTTTGATTGAGTCCACGAGCTTGAGATGGCGGTAGTCAGAGTAGACGATGGACATGGGCCTTCAGTTGATGCTTTCAATTGGGAGAGTTTCCTGGTGGGGTTTGCAGTGGTGGTGGTGGTGGGCCACCATAGTGGCGAGATTAGACCACTGGGATTAGGACTCCGATTTAGGAGATGCGAAATGGAATCACCAATTGATTTTATATGTTAGTTGTTTTTTGAGTGGGATGATTTTCAAGTACACAAAAACACTTTTTTTATGTTTCCCAGAAAAAGGGTTTTTGATCCCCAAAATTTCTTAGACGAGAAGTTTTGGAACCTCTCAATTGAGGCTGATGCCATTTCAATGTGTTTCGATTCGTGGAAACAAAAGATGTTGGTTGCTTCAGGATCCGTCGTATTAGTTCCAATTCTTATCTACAGTACGCTTTTTATGATCTCGGCTCATCCATGTAATAAGCTAGTGGGTCTCCACAGAAGCATAGTTTCTTTTGAGAGATGCTACATATACTATCATCCATTCACTACATTTTTTGTGGGCTCATTTTGGCTCCTAAAAAATACAAAAAAATGTCCATAAATTTTAGAATAATATTTTATGGGACCCTTTAAAAAATCAACTCCAACGGATATTAGTAAGTATTATTTCTTGATTTGTAGGGACGGAACTGTTTAACTGTATAGTTTCGCTCCTATGAATCAAGAAATAATATTTACCGATATTTGTTGGAGCTAATCTTTTACAGAGCCCCATAATATATTATTTTAAAATTTATGAACATGTTTCTGTATTTTTTTTGGAACCTGGGGTGGACCCTTACAAAAAATGTAGTGGATGGTGTAGTGGTTGAACGTAGTGTACTTAGACTTATTGTAGTTTCTTAATGCAATATTTCTGGAACAATCCACAAATATTCTGAACAAGTTCATGAATGCAAGTTTTGAATGTGTTGCTGAGATTTGTTTGGCTTGCAAACAATGTTGAACTTCAGTGTTCCTTTCTTACATATCCAATCGCTAAGAACACTTGTTGCAGTTCTAGAGATAATTCGTCGTGGCATTTGGAATTTTATTTCGTTGCCAATTGAGAGAGAGAGAGAGAGAGGGGAGAAGGGTGTGAGGGTGATCATGTACCACTATAGGGGTATTTTTGTCTCAAAATACAAGTTTGTTGGTCATGTCCTGATCAGCTGACCATTTTCCGTCCAAGGCCCTAACAGATTCTTGACAGAAGGTGCTCATTGCCATAACTCACATACTTTGAGGAGGTTAAGTGTTTGAGTTTATACTTTAGGGGGGCAACTCGGAAATGGGTGTTAGTTGAAGGGGGTTTAATGTAATTTACCCTTATTTCATTTGTTTTGTTTAGTTTTGAATTAATCTACGGTGTCAATTACTAACCATTTGACTTTCGTGACTACACTTTCATTTTACCACAACTTGAAATCACTTTCCTCTCCCTACGGAATTAATTTTTTTTAAAATTTTTTTTTATCACATTCAATGGTATCTTTTGGACCACTTGAAAATGACTCCATGTGCTTGATGATTTCCTAATCCTAAATTAATGGGTTGCCCCAAACGTACGGCGGAGATCGACGTAGCACAATATCCGGTAAGCCCGGAGTCGAATCCACAGAGACGGTGATGTGTGCTGACTTTAAAACTCGGGTTGTTATAATTTAAACGGGCTCTTAGGTTGCCACCCCTTGTCGATTGATTGAGATTAATAAAAACTAAGAAATTGATTGTATTTTTTCAAAAAATTAAAACGAGGTACAGTCGTAGGGTTTATAGCACTTGTAACTAGTCCTGTAACGCCCCGAATTTTGGGTACGTTAAATAAGACAATTTTATTGAAATTTCAAATAAAGTCTAGCTCTTTATTACAACATAATCCCCACAGGAGTATTTTTATTACAAAAGGAAGGGAAACTAAGACTTCCTAACTACAGCTTCTCTTGCTTCTTCATCCTAGCCAGCTCCTCAGCTCCGGACGCCTCTAAGTGAATTGTTCATCTTGATCATCTACAAGATCTGACACATTATACCAGCGTCGCCACCGATATAATATGTCAGGGTCACCAAAAAGGCAACACCGTGAGCTACAACGCTCAATAGGAAATTCTTACCCACCAACCTTACAACTAACAATCACATATTCAAATTCATTAATCATCTATCGTTGGTGTCCAAGGTTTCAGAGTTTCTCCTACGCGACTCATCGTAGACCGTATCTCCATTTTCCACTTACAAAACAACCTTTCAAAAATCATTAGTTTAACACACACATTTGTATTGGCTCCGTACCGCGGATAACCAAGCCATACACACCCAACCTCGGTTTCGCCGTTCCAGGTTCCCGAGTATCCTCACAATGGTTTCGCCGCACTGGGTTCCTATTGGCACACATTGTATTGGCTCCTCTCCGCGGATAACCAAGCCATACCTCACCATGGTTCCGCTGCTCCGGGTTCCATGGGAACGCACACACCCTCACAATGGTTCCGCTGCTCCGGTTTCCCATTGGAATACACACACACCTCACACAATGGGCAAGTTCGGCCACATTGCGGTTTTCAAAACATTTCATTCTTTTCAAACACACCCTAGGTGTCATGTTTCTACTTTCTCGATTCTCGTGTCTCGTTACATGCAAAGACTCCGAGATAGGACAAAAGTAAATATCATTCATCGTAATCCAACAAGATCATCCAACTCTATTCTATACCACAAGCAATACAGGCAATCTATGTATGCATGTTCATAACCGCCATAAAGATCAAAATATAAATACTTGATATGGAAAGTAAATAAAGACAACTTACTTTGAAATGGAAGATAACGAGATCTTACATATACATAGGGATAGGGCAAGAGTATCCTACCTTGATCCGAAACTAGTCGGGGCCGAATAAGCTAATTGGAATTTCTCGCGAATCTGGACCGAACTTCGGATGGCAGTAACTCGGTCAATCTTTGACCGAATAGAGTCGTTCTTGGGTCGAAATAGAAGATCTCGAAACCCTCTACAACTTTCGTGAAGGAAGTTGATCCTAGAAATGACTTTAGGTAGAAGAAAAATAGGGATAAACGAAGTGACAGTAAGTTGTCTGGAATTTGAAATCCGAGATTTTTACTGAACTTCGGAAGACAATATCTTTGTCATTCCTTAACCTATTGGGGTGGTTCTTGGGTCTAACTTGAAGGTTTCAAAGTTCTCTACAACTTTCCCGAAGGAAGTTAGTTCTAAAAACTACTCTAAATAGGAGAAAACTGGGGATTTCCGAAGGGACAGTAGGCTGCCGAGAAATGGTTTCTAGAGAGAAGGAAGAGCAAATGCTTGAGGTGTGAGTTGAAATGCTTGGAATGGCCTTCTATTTATAGGCAAGGCTTGGCTTCCTCTCCTCTTCTCATTGGCCGGCCCCCCTCTCCCTCTCCTTTCCTCAATTTGACACTTGTCAAGCAATCTTGGAAGATCAATGACTAACCCTACACTTGCATGGCTAGGATTGATTCTTGGTGGGCAAGAAAGATATTGGTACAAGATATTGTGTTAAACAAACATATAAGTACTATGGAGGTTAATGGAGAGTTAATTCCTTAGCTAGGAAGGAAGATTCACCAAGGATATAAAAGATGTAGGAAGATCATGGAAGTACAACCAATTCTCCTTCTTCCTTCTTTCCTCTTTCTCTCTCTCTCTCTGGCCTTTCTCTCCTCTCTCTCTCTCTCCGGCCTCTCTCCTCTCTCTCTCTCTCTCTCTCTCTCTTTCTTGCATGGTACAATATATATATATATATATACAAAGTATAAGAAACAATAAACAAATGGTACTTTTGTACCAAGAGATCAAAGGAGACTAAAAGGCTAAGATTTACTCCATAACTAATGAATTAAACACATGGTACTTAAGGCAATACTTTAACCAAATAATGTACTAATGTATCTAGGTAGATCAAAAACCCCAATAAAGAATAATAAAAGAGTACCTAAGAATCTTAGGTGTTAAAATCCTCCAATAAAATATTGTATATCATTTCATGGGATTTTTTTGAAAAAGATTAGTTTATTAAAATCCTTGTACTTGGTGAAAGACTAACCTTTTTATCCATTGGGTAATAAAATCCCCTAACTTCTATTATCCAATGGACAATAGTAATTAGGTAACTTTTATAATAAAATAGTAGTACCTTTGCCACATAGGAATTTAAAAGAAGATTAAATTAATAACCCCATGTACTTTGTGAAAGACCAAGCCTTTTACCCAATGGATAATAACCACCCTAACTTTTATTATCCAATGGATAATAGTTGCTAGGGAGATTAAATATTAAAATAATCCAAAAAGGTACCTTAAAGTAATCAAAAAGTTACTTTTTAATATTTTTAGTACTTTAACCAAGTAAACATTTAATATAAACAAATGGGGTTTCTATTATCCAATGGATAATAGTTTTTCTAACATTTATTGTCCAATGGACAAAGGATAAAACCAAAATATTTAAAAGGAAATGAAAAATCAATTCTTGATCTAGGGTTCAAAAGGTTCACGAGGGGCAAAACGGTCATTTTGTGGTTAGGGAAAAGTAACTAGATAGCTTCCTAACTTAGTTACTCCAACTAGCCGGTTAGAAACTAACTAGGCTTGCCAATTAGGGTTTAATGCCAAGAAACGAAATTTGAAGGGCAAAAACGTAATTATGACAAATTACAACGAAATTAAGGAAATTCAAATATTTAACGAAATTTTTAACGACCAAAAATCAGGGTCGTTACAAGTCCGGATTAACCTGCTCTGTTTGGAGTGCTAAAAAACGTTTAATTTTAAATTAAAAAAGATACCCCGCAAGATGCGAGACCCTATAGTCGCTGTATACCCATGCGTAGTGAAGAATGAGTTTTGGAACCCCATTCCCCGGTTCACATGGGCTCCGACGATGCCCTGGTTTGTCCGTGGGAAATATTTTCCAATCTAAAATAGTTTTTTTATTGTTTTGATAAAAGGAGCAGTGCCCGAACTAACCACTGTGTGCTAATCACCCAACGACTCTACCTAATCGAATACTCACTCATCATTAAGTAATAAACAAAAAAACACCGTAGATTCAAATATGCTTCTATTACGCGAGAAAAAAAATAAACAACAGATATCAACTAATTAAATACCAACGAACAACTTTAAAGAAGAACAGAAATTAAAATAAGTTACCAGAATGCGAGTAATTTAACAAAACATCAAACACTTGAAAGGAAAAAAAAAATCGAAACAAAACTCTCGGAACAGAAGCATCGGCTGCCTCCGTTCTTTCTTCGTCCGTGGAAAAAAATCCCATTGCCTCTGCTTGTGCGTGATGCTTTTTTATGCTACAGTAGCCGACAAAACAGTTCCTTCATGAGTGGACCAAAAAATCTCTTGCAAAAGCCCTTTTTTTCCAAACATGGCCCACAGCCGAGAAATTGGCTTAGGCCCGATTCTTTTCCTAGGTCAAAGACTTGGTAAAAATATTAAAAATATTACTCCTCTCTTCCAGTGCCGGCCCTGACGTTTGGGTTACCCAAGCTCGACTCCAGGCTTGGTTGCCCGCTTATTATGAAGTCATAAAAAATTTTAAAAAAATACAAGGCAAAAAAATCAAGGTCACAATGTGCTTTTAGTTTGAATTTTATCAAAAAATTAAAATTAGAATGGAATTCAGCTTATGGTGCTTTAGGATTTAGCATAATTCTATTCAAAGGAAAAAAATGATGGGTTTCTATTTATTTTAACTTTTATTTTTTTATTTTGATCATTGTTCTATATTTAATGATAAATTGAAAAAAGAAATATTATGGACCAACTTGAAAAAAATACAAACCTGACTTTAAAAATGGTTAATTTTTTCATTGAAGTTTTTTAATGTTTTGTTTGGTTTGTGTTTTAAATTTTTTTTTTAAAAAATAGTAAGGGTAATAAGTGGAGAGAGATAGAGAGAGAGAAATGTTAGAAGTAGGAAGAATCTAAAGGGAATTTTTTGAAAAATTCTTTTTAAAAATGGAAGAGAACAAGTCATTAAATTGGTGAGTTTTGTGTATACAATATATACATATACATGTATATTTTTCATATTTGCGTACATCACCATGTGAGTATGCGAATGCGAGAAGTTTTTCTTTTTTTGGAGGAGTTTGCCACGTTTCGTTAAAGTTCTTATTTTTTAAGTACTTATTTTTATTTTGTGAGACAGGTTATTCTTTCACAATACATCACCTTTAATCTAAAAAATAAATACTTATTTTAGTAAGTGAAACACACCCTGATTGTTCATGTAGAAAAATCATCTCCCAAAATAAAAAATGTATACCAACAACAAATGTGAACAAATCATAAATATATTTAAAAAAAATACTGAGAGAAGAGTGGGTGCAGTGAATGAAGAGAGAGAGAGAGAGAGAGAGAGAGAGAGAGAGAGAGAGAGAGATTTAAAAGGAACAAACTGGAAAAATGAAATCTGGCACGGGGACTTGAACCCGAGAGCACGTATGTTTAAGAAAACTTACGTATGACCTACTGACCAACAAAGCACCACAATCCTTTATGTTCTGTTTAGGTCCAAAAATATATATATACTTATTTGTATTTACATGGAATTTTTTTTTTTGTGTTGCCCTGGCCCGGGGGGTTGTCCAAGCCGACGGGCTTGTGGGGCTTACCCCGGGGCCGGCCCTGCTCTCTTCGGCTCACCATGCATCACTTCTGTGTTATTTTGCTACCACTTTCACTTCCGAAACTATGCGCGCAGTAGGAGCAAAACTAGTAAGGCCCAATCCATAATCAAATCTTTTAGCTCTGTCCACGTAACTTTAATTTACGGTTTTAACGTATAAAGTCTCCAAACACCTACAATACAAAAGTCAAGTATTAAGCTTCGAGTAATGATATAAATAGACTTAACAATGATAAATTAGGGGGCGTTAATGTGAATATTTACGCGCTTATCACCATGCATCTTGATGCTATAGATATTTACAAGACTTGAGATTTTTTTTTTTGGTAAAGAGAGATATTATTACCAAAAAGGAAACGAGAAACACAACAACTTAAGGGCATACCCCTATCAAAACAAACAGAAACAAATACAAAGAATCAGACCTAACTACTTCTAGCTACAAAATTTTCTCAAAGATATTCCAAGCTCTACACAAAGCTCTATTTACAGGGCTACGACCACAGTTTCTCCAAGAGAACACCCTATCCCGCACTTCCTTGACAATCTGCTCATAAACGAGACCTGAAATGTATTGCTTGTTACTAAAAATAGAGTCCTTTCTATCCTTCCACACGTAATACACTGTACCAGCCAGTGCTAACTTATAGAGAGCAGAAGAGAATCATTTCTTCTTGAGATGTTGAACAGCCCAGTTAAGTTCATGCTCCCACTCCCCTGGACTTCTAGACATGCCAAACAAAAGGAAGATTCTGCCCCAAATGCTCATGGGACTCATGCACATTATGACAAAAAACACATTGAGGGTCCACTCTCATCGCCCAGGAGAGGAGCCTATCCTTTGTAGATAGCCTACCCAGCAAACAAGTCATATGATAAAAGCCCACCTTGGAATACCTTGCCTGAGCCAAACAACATGAGCCCATGGAACTTTAGGGAGAGGGTTCCTTAGGGCTTCCCAAGTAGTTTTAACTGAGAAGATACCATTAGGGGCAGACAGCCATGTCACAGAGTCTTCCATAGCTATATAAGACCTAAGAGTTGAAGGTGTACTCCTCATAATTTGCATGATTGCCCTATTCCTCTGCTTGGGCCAGTGCCAATCCCCATTTTGAATGATAGATGAGACTTTTGCTAGGAGGGAGCTACCAACATTGCAAACTATATCTTCACCAAATAGATTGTTAAGAGGACCTACAACATGCTAATGATCCAACCAAAGAAAAGTAGTTTTCCCATTACCAATCACATACTTGATTAGGGGCTGCACATCCTCTCTAAGTTTAAAAAGCTTTCGGATGGTCCAAGAACAATCACGAGGCATCCTCATCTGCCAAAGACACTTCCTCTTTATAATGTATACATGCACCCATTTGACCCATAAAGAATCAGATTTTTTACTTAAAGCCCACAAATGTCTGATCATGGTAGCTTTATTCCATACTGTGAGAGATTTGAAACCAAGACCACCTTCATCTTTTGGACTACACACCCACTCCCATTTAGTTTTTGCACCAATCTGCCTGAGTTGGACTCCTGTCCACAAAAAGGCTTTGAGCAGACTTTCAATTTCCTCCAGCAACTTCTTGGGTGGATAAAGATAGAGCACCAGAACACTTACATACTCAATAAAACTGAGCTAATAAGTTGAGAGTGACCCCCAAATGATAACAGCTTAGTGGTCCAACTATTAATCCTTTGTATGATTTTGTCTTTAAGTTGCATACAATCAGAGTAAGAAAGTCTAGAAGTGATGAGAGGGACCCCTAAGTACTTGACTGGAAGACAGCTGTGAGGAATAGGAAGAATTGCCTCCAAGACCTCTTTAAGATCATTGCTTACACTATAATAAAAAATAGCACTCTTTTAAAGGTTGGGACTGAGGCCAGAGAAAGAGTGGAACTCATCCAAAGCATCTTTGACAATGGTAAGAGATCCCTAATCAGCTCCACAAAGAACAAACAAATCATCTGCAAATGATAAGCGGTGAATTTGCAGTTCTTTGCACTTGGGGTGGTAGATAAATTAAGGAGGGGGTAGTAGCTTTAGAATGGAGGATAGAATAGAATCCTTCCATAACTATTAGAAAAAGATAAGTTAAGATTGTATCCCCTTGTCTCAAACCTCTTTCACCTTTAAAAAACCCTTCAAGGTTCCCATTGAGAGACACAGAAAACTAGGCAGTTGAAACACAATACATGACCCATTGAATAAACTGAGTTGGGAACTGCATAGCAACCATCATTGCAGACAAGAACCCCCATGATACAGAATCGTAGGCTTTCATGAAATCAATCTTGATGGCACACCGTGGGGCCCCCCTCATCTCTATGGTAATTCCTGACTACTTCTTGCATAAGCTATATGTTATTAACTATAGATCTTCCTTTGAGAAAAGCATATTGACCATGATTAATAATAAGAGGCAGAATACCTTGCATCCTTTTTGCCAGAACTTTTGTAATGCATTTGTAAAGGACATTACAACATGCAATAGGCCTATACTCTTTTATGCTAATAGGAGCAGCAACCTTGGGAACCAGAGTTAAAATTGTGGCATTCCACCCATTAGGCATCCCTCCAATAACAAAGAAGGATTGAATAGCAAGAACCACATCTGGACAGAGCCGGCCCTGACATTTAAGAGGCTTAAAGCGAATTTTAAAATGAGGTCTAGTTCTCGTTAACAAAAAAGATTCAATGGTATTTTAGCTTTGTAATTTAAGGTAAAAAGTCTTTTTTTTATTGGTAAGGTAAAAGATTAAATATGGTATTTTAGCTTTGTAATTTAAGCAAGGAAATTTTTTGAAAAAAAATTATCCAATGGAAAATTTTGAATCAAACATAATGAAATACCGGTCATACATTACGTTTTCTCTAATGGTTATTTAAATATTTTTTTATCAATGGTTGTTGAGTGAAAATAAATTATTTTGATCTACTTTTAGTACATTTTGATTTATTCTTTAATTTGATATTCAAAGTTAAAAGTAAAATTAAAACAAATAAAAAAAACCTTATAAAAACATTTATGGTGTACAAAAGATTTGAACCTTGATATAGAGTCACTAAAGCTAGTAGTTGAAAATATAAAAATATATTATAGGCACCAAAATGGCGTTTGTTGCTTACCAGGATGTTAGGAAAATTAGGAGAAAAAATAGTGCCAAAATGTACCTCCTGGGTTTTGAACCAAGAAGCCCGTGTTTTCATTAGGCTGCAATAACCACTTGGGCTAGACAACTTTTCTGCAATAATACGGAACAAATTTATATATAATATATAACTGTATTGTATGGACAACGAGGCCCTCGTTTTTGATAAAATCCGGAGGCCTAAAGCGGCTGCACCTCACGCTTCACCTCAGGGCCGGCCCTGCATCTGGACCAACCACACCCCAGTTTTTTTGAAAAAAAGCAGCATTATATCCATCCGGACCAGAAGCTTTATCACCTCCAATAGAAAACATGGCACTCTTAATTTCCTCAACAGAAGCAAGGCTAGTAAGAGCATCATGATATTCCATAGGGACTTTGGCCATATCAAGGTCATGCAGAACATCTATAGCTTCAGTATGATTAGGAAATCTAGTACCTAACAGTTGCATATAAAAAGAAACAACTTCCTGTTTGACATCCTTTGGGTCGTCTAACCTTACCCCATTAACATCATGAATGGATAAGATTTTATTACGTAATCTATTGGCAGCCATCTTCTTGTAAAAATACTGAGTGTTGTTATCCCCTAACTTCAACCAATGAACCCTTAATTTTTGTTTCTTAAAAGCTTCCTCAGCAGCACTAAGGGTACGATAAGCAAGCATGGCCTCATTCTCCCGAGCAACCAAATCTGAAGTTACATTACCAAGAGCAAAACAAAAAAGAGATGCTCATATGATTTTAAAATGATATCCATGCGTCTCGATGCTATAGTCTATAGATAATTACGCCCGGAAGCAAATTGATAGGGAAAAAAATTTATTGCTTGTGAAGTTTTAAGAGCTTGTTTGCTTTGGTAATTTCAAATTTCATACAATCTTCTCATAGGTTCCCTTTTTGACGTCTAAATACCCAACAGGTCATATGGCTTCCATGGCTTGGATCTTGACTGGGAGTACCCACAATCCACTTCAGAAATGGCCAACCTGGGTGCCCTCCTCAAGGAGTGGCGGGCTGCCGTGGCAACCGACGCCCACCAATACGCCGGACAACCAGCGTTGCTTTCAACCGCGGCCGTCTATTAATGGGCTGAACTATCCAGCCCAGTCCATATCTAATAGCTTGGACTGGATCAACTTGATGGCCTAGGACTTCTACGACCCTTCATGGGCCAAAGTGGCCAACTCACATGCAGCCCTGTACAAACCGTCGGGCCCAATCAGAGGAAGTTACGGAGTCGGGTCTTGGATCCAGGCCGGGGTGAGCCCAAAGAAGTTGGTCCTCGGAATGCCGCTTTACGGGTACGCGTGGCAGCTTGCGGACACGAACAACCAAGGGCTTTTGGCACCGGCTGATGGGCCGGTTGGATCGGGCAACGTGGCGATGCGCTACGGAGAGATCTTGGGGTTCATAGCCGAAAACAAGGCCGCAACGGTGTACAATGGCACAATCGTTTCAAACTATTGCTATGCTGGGACAAGTTGGATAGGGTATGATGGCACCCAGAGTATCTCTGCCAAGGTTTCATATATTAAGTAGGAAGGGTTGCTTGGTTACTTTGCTTGGCATGTTGCAGCAGATAACAATTGGGATCTCTCAAAACAAGGTATATAGGTCTCAATCTAACCATAAATTCATGCATGTTGAATTTTTTTTTTTTCAATTCGATAACTATGTGTCCAGATCAGTTTGCACGCACCTCGACTAGCATTTTGAAGTTAAAATTTAAGAAAAATGACGGACTTATACTCCCTCGTTCAATAATTTTGGTCCTGGCCTCCTGATATTCTATGCCATAGGTTTTGGCACTAAAAAATTACAGTTCCAAAAGCAATTTCTTTTCTATCTTTTTCATGCACCGTAACAACTTAAATCCCAACAGGGATTAAAATTATGGGACGGTGCGAGTAGAATTTTTGTCGGAAAAACTCTTTTGAAATGATGGAACAGTGACATTCGATCATGAGTCATTGATATGTAAGTGGTAAGCCATCCGTAGTAATTAACCATTGCAACGCTTTAAACGTACAACCAAAGCTCAAGTCTCTTGTGGTTGGATTTTAATTCTAAAATTAACTTTTCTAATGTATGTGTTTTTTGTTTTCATTGCAGCCAAACAAGCATGGGGAGCATGTAACTCTTGGAAAACAGAAAATATAACTATACAAGGATTAACTGAATAAAAGGGCTTATGTAAAACCCTAAATTTAGTAAGCTGATGAGCTACTTTGAAGTACAAAGAAAAGTGGCAGATTTTTCATGCATAAAATCATTTATGGGTACTGACGAAGGGTTCACCATCATGCACGGAGCTCAGATTTGGATTCCACACGATTGATCCGAACTGTTGGAAATATTTTTTTGAGTGACCTAGTGAAAATTCGGGTTGCATATCTATTTAATTATAATTGAGAGGAAGGATCAAATAATGTGGGCAGAAGTGGCTCGAGACTTCAAGTGGTGAATGTCAATTAACCTGCATCATGGGCAAGTCTCACTTTCGAACCAAAGCATTCAAATTCTGTAAAGTACTAATGTCTAATTCAGTGCAACTCACTGAGCCATTTATTTCTAGGAGGGATATATGTAGAACAGCAGAAGTGCCTTCCCTATCAAGAAAGATTGTGCGTTTGTTGTTTTCCCCTGTCGTGGGCACATTAAAAAAGATGGTTATCTCTTCCAGCCGATACACTAATCAAGCAGGATGTCTAGCTTTCTATATTCTAATACTAGAACCTTGCAATTCCAAACTTGCCAATGAAATTTGAAATAATATTCGCCAACCTTCGAATAAATCGAAACTCACGCTCTCTCATCTTTGGGCCATGTGACGCACAAATAGCCTCGATCATTCTAGAATTTAAAAAGGTGATATGTGTTGTTTATTTCGTTCACCCCATTGAGTTGCACATTTCAAACATCGGCAAAAATATGAACAACTCACATTCATACTACTCGCTACACATATTTAGGCTATTTAGTGGGTATTATGAATTTGAGAGAAAGCTTCAAAGACAAGTTGATAATAAATTTAATAGTCCCTTGTTCTATGCACGGAAGTATTTTATTTTTTGATAAAAAAAATTACATGTTTTGTTGCAGAGGACGAACAATATGGGACAAATAAAGCATAAAAAAGAAATTTAGGTTAAAAGGCACAAAAGAATTGTGACAATGATGGTAAAAAGTAGGTTTAGAGATCATGAAAAAAACTGAGAGAGAAGTTCAAGGGATACTTGGACAAATGGTGAAAAGTGAAAGGGGAACGCCGTTTAGTGGTAAAAGCATCTGTATCAATCTTTCTAAATTTCAGACCAAATTATATTTTAAAATATCACTTTATTACTTTAGCTAGTCATTTTTAAAATACTTACTGCATCAAATTCACTATTCTAATTTATGGTCTATTAATATATAATTTCCTTCTACTTCCAAAATAATATTGAGATGTTATTATTATTTTTTCCTCAAACGTAATACGTATACTCTATAGCGATCAATTAAAAAAAGTAAATGCTTTAATTTTTAATTTATTTGAATTTGTGCAAAAATCTTATTTTTTTGATCATTTTATCCTAAAGAGTCATAATTAATTTTGTCTCTAGAGCTCTCATAGAAACTTGATTATGAGAGCCCTATAGACAAAAAACAATTATGACACTTTAAGATAAAATGATAAAAAAAATAAGATCTTTGTATCGATTCAAACAGATTGAAAATTAGGGCACTGGGATTATGCCTGAACGTTACCTTCAGGGCTCCGAAATTAGTCGAGGGGCACAAACTGGCTCGGATCCGATTTAAAAAAGAAAACAAAAGACTCATTGGTGGGGTGCAAATTAATTAGTAAAATAATATAGTATGATGAATAGTGCCTCGTTTGTTCTAAAGAGACACTGTAGCAAAGGTAAACAAATTGCAAAGTAGAGAGGGAGGACAAGAGGCTGATGCAGGAGACTTTATGCTGTTTTGCTCTTTATTCTAACTTTGAGCAAGAAGTATCGACTTTGAGCAAGAAGTAGCAACAGTGGCGTGGATGCTCTTAGCATTAGAGCATGTACATCAATAAAAGTTATTTTATCTATCCAATAATTCACTATTTATTTTACCTAATCAAATCTTTCTCAACCTCACACCAATCATCTCTATTATACCTCTTCATCCTTAAAAAATATACTAGTCGAGCAAAAAAAAAAAATACTAAAAAATAGAGAGAGACAAAGAGAGTAGAGAGAGAATGAGGAAGTGGTACGGAGGAGAGAGAAAAAGAAAAATATTTTAATGTTTTGCTGGAAAACAGTTGCTCTTTAGTTTTGGAGAGCATTTTCCAAAAAGGTAAAATACTTAAGTGTTTCCAGAGGCCGGTGCAAACTGTTTTTTTGGCTTTGATTAAGTAAAATGACTAAAAATGTGAGTTTGTCAACTCTTGTGTACATGCTCTTAGCGTATATTTTGGAGTGGAAAGTTTGGTTCTGAAATGATCTCACTTTCTCTTAAGAAAAAAAGGGATTTGACCTTGCTGTTAGACATCAAGCAATGGATGCCAAATCCACCGACTACTTGACTTGTAATTAAATGAGAGGCTTGACGGGCTTGGCTGTCCTTTTTGTTACCGTGTTTGGATTACTTCATCAAGACCATAAATGGTATAAGTTCAGCACCGCTCAATAGAAAGCACCTTTCTTTTTTGTAGGGTCTTAAAGTTCCGATCAGGACAAGTGGGTTGGTTCGTTTCCTCCTTCGAAGTTCATATTGACATACATAATATGGATGCCTGTTTGCCGTTGCTGATTCGGATCGATCAAAATCAATTGATTGATAAGACCTGGGAAGAGATTAGTTGATTGACCATTGAACGCCTTGCCACGGCAATAAACGGCCATGAGTAACTTTAGAATAAGGAGCGAAAAATGAGATGATAGGATCGAATATCTACACATATCAAATGAATCTGAGCTCTCATGGGTCCACTCAGAATTTATTTTACAAATTTTAAACGACTCAAATCATCCATGCGTTGTCTGTGGCCGTGGTTAGTCCCTCCTGTCGATCGGTTTCTTTAACATTATCAAAAAAAGGAGGTGCATCTCAGATTAGGGGAAAAGGGTAATGGCCGGTGTCAATTTGCCATAACAACCTTCATCAGTCAATCACATGGGTGGAAAAGGCTGGCACTGCTTTGAAATTAGGCGGTAAAGCTACGCCCACCGACTTGAACTTCCACCGAAACCTATACAACGCGGTTTTGGATTGTTATACAGTATTTGGTGTTTTGCTTTTCTCAGGACTCTTTAACGAGAACTTTAGAGCTAAAAATTAATTATGTTCTTTTAAGATAAAATGATAAAAAAATAAATTTTTTGCACTGGTTTAAACGAATTGAAAATTGAAAAACTTAAATTTTTTTAATTTGGTTTTATGGTTCTCAACTTCTTGAAGGGCTCTTCAACAAGAGCCGTAGAGTTAAAAATTAATTATGATCCCCTAATTAGATAAAATGATAAAAAAAAAAGATTTTTGCACCGGTTCAAAAAGATTGCAAAATTTAAAATCTTTATTATTTATTTTGATCATCAGGAAGGGTGGGAGGGGGCAACCAGTGTAACAACTTTTCTTGGTGTGACCATAGAGGCTTCCTACCGGGCCAATAAAATGTCCGGTTTGAGCCATAGCTACCGTTCAGGAGGACGGGCCGTTATCACGACACCACTTTAGTGCACAGCTGGTGAAAAGTCTCCCCTTTGATATGCAAACGGGGTTTCGAGCACCTGTCAGGACTCGAACCTTCGTCTGCTTTAAGGGGAGCAGTGGCCCTCACCAACTGGGCTACCACCTCGGTGGTAGATTTTCTTTATTTCAACTCAACCCTTTTTTCATTTTTTTGATAATCAAAAAGGATAGGAGGGAGCGACCAATATAGCAACCCTCCTTGAGCGTGACCATAGGGGTTTTCGACCTGCTGTGGAATGTCCGGATTGAGCCATAGCTATTGTCTGTGAGGACAGACTGTCATCACAGCACCACCTAGGCGCACAGCTGGCAAAGAGCCCTCACCCAATCCTCCAACTCATATATATTTTTTGCAATTGGAGTGGTTCAAACCCGAGTGCATGCGGAGGAAAAGGCACTTAAGTCCCACCACCCGTGCCAAATGGGCTACCAACCCTTTTTCAAAAAAAAAAAATCCATTTTGCTTCATTCTCCCATCAAATGGTCTATTTGGAAGACGTACTGTTCTAATTTTGCCGTTTTTGATGGGTGAAGGACTGGAGGCTTGAAAACAGACTAGACTCTTTTAAAAAAAAAAAAACAGAATAGACTAAAGTGGGAAAAGAAGAAAACAAGAGGTAGCATATACTTTGTTAATGAGATTATACCCCATGATTAGGTATATCCAAAACGGCATTGATATATACTCATTTCGTCCCAAAAAAGGATGACAATGTCCGCTTTGTGCCTTTTGAAATTTACTTTTCTATTTGGGCAATTTATGATGTTTTTAAAAAATTTCAAAATCATCTAATAGCCTGATTCAAATTTACCAAACAAGATTCATGGAATATTACTTATAGAAAGCATTATGAATAATTATTTAAGGCGTCCGAAATATTGAAATTGTCATTCAAATTAGGACGGAGGGAGTAAGATCGATATCATTAACCACTGTATTAGCAAGTATTGGTTTTATGAGAAATTTGGCATCAGTTAAAGATATGTGATTAGGATCAGACCGTCCAGTTACACGA
>BPLS01000503.1:35703-53906 GCA_019656275.1 Rhododendron kiyosumense | reverse complement strand
GTAGACAGCTCCTCACTCCGGCGCTGCTCCAGCTCACACCAGAAAGCAAGTGCCTTATTTTCTTTTCTGGAGAGATACTTTGCTTGGGTAGACAGCTCCTCACTCCGGCGCTGCTCCAGCTCACACCAGAAAGCAAGTGCCATATTTTCTTTTCTGGAGAGATACTTTGCTTGGATTGCCTTTTGAAAAAAAATTCTCAACTTAAAAAATACTTATTGCTCCTAATTCTAATCATTACTCACTTCTATCTCCAATTATTATTCTCATTTCTCTCTCTATTTCTCTCTAATCATTACTCTTATTTTTCTTTCTACTCATAACCTTACAAAATTTCTCAAAAACTTATCAAAACATAGCAACTTCTCTTTTCCAAAACCGCGTTGTATAAAGTTTCAATGGAAGTTCACCAATGGATGTAGCTTTACTGCTTTTCGGGCGGGTAGAGGACACTATCGTCAGCCTACTAGATGCTTGACCGATTCCTAGACCTAAAATAATGGGTTGCCCCAAGCGTAGGGCTGAGACCGATGCAGCACAATACCCGGTAAGACCGGAGTCGAATCCACTAAGGACGGTGAAGTGTGCTGACTAAAAACTCGGGTTGTTATAATTTAAATGGGCTCTTAGGTAGCCACCCTTTATCGATTGATGAGATAATTAACTAAACCTAAGATATTAATTGAACTTTTTAGAAAATTAAAAGAAAGTACAGTCGTAGGGTTCATAGCACTTGTGACTAGTCCGTATTAACCTACTCTGTTTGGAGTTCTTAAAAACGTTTAATTTTAGATTGAAAAAGATACCCCGCAAGATGCGAGACCCTATGGTCGCCGTATACCCATGCGCAGCGAAGAATGAGTTTTGGACCCCCATTCCCCCGTTCACATAGGCTCCGACGATGCCCAGATTCGTCCGCGGGAAGTATTTTCCTAATCTGAAATTATTTCTCTTCATTGTTCAAAAATAGGAGCAGTGCCGGACTAGCCACAGTGTGCTAATCACCCTGCGACCCTACTAAACAACTACTCACTATGCATTGGACAAGAAACACAAGAAACCCTAACTTGCATCATGCTTGGACTGAAAATTAAATAAAAGATTAAAACTAAAATAAGATCCACGAGCAACTTTAATTAAGAATAAAATGTAATACGAGTTACTGAAAGAAGAAAACTTGAACAAATCCTGAAAACTTTCAAAGAAAAGAAATCTAAAACAATATACCGTAAGAGAAAAACTGCTGAGAGAAAAAAAATCAAACCAAAAGAACGTCACTCGGCAGCCCTGCTGTTTGTTATTTTCGGCAGCCCCCTTTCGTCGTCTCTCTTTTCTGTCAGAAAAATCTCTGTAAAAAGTGCTACCGAATAAAACCAAAAGTCGTGCGTCGAGCGATCCCCTTTTTCAAGCTGCTGCTGCCTCCTTTATAATAATAATAACCCTATTCTTCTACTGTGGTCAAAGTCATGGGCCAGGCCTAATTCCTTTACTTAATTAAAAATGTAATTAATTATAATAGACCTTTGGCCCACCATAAATTCATGTACTGACTTCTATTCTTCTGCTACCCTTCACAATCACGCACGCACTTGGAACATTTTCTAAGGCCCAATTTTTGTACCTCTAGCCATAACATGGAGTGTATTTCAGTATATTCTCCAAAATACCTATAATACAAAAAATCAAGCATTAAGTTTCAAGAAATAAAATAAATAGACTTAACAATGATAAATTAGGAGGCGCGTATATGAACATTTACGCGCCTATCACTAGACCCTTTTTTGATAGTATGTTAACTCCAAGGGTTAGGGTGGGACGCATCCATCTTTGTTGAAAGAGGAGAGTGAAGGAAAGAACACGTTAAGAAACACTAAGCAGTTCCGAAATTCATTTTAAGTACTTATTTTTTAAGAAGGCAATTTCAAACTCAAAAATAATATGTTTACGAAAATAATTTTCTTAGTAATATAGATCTTATTTGATAGATTTTATCGAGATCTTTTATACGGTGCAAAAAAAAAATAATGTTTTATTTACATTATTTTTAAATTAAAAAATGTGAAACAAGTACTCATTTTTTAAGAAGGTGTTTTAGAACGGGATCTAATGCTCATATTGCAGCTTCTGGTACAGTATTTGGGATGACTGTGGAGTGTGGAGCACGTCTATTAGTTTCCCGGTCAAAAGTTGAGTTACCGGCTCATCCGGGGTATAGTAACTTTTTCTCGAATTTAAACCCACATGACATCAATTGCTTGTCATAATTAGCCACAAATGTCAGCAACCACTCTTCCATGGCCATGGCACTGACTATACCCACTCTTTTCCTCCTCTTTCTTTCCTCCAAATTCCCGTTTTCATCTGCTCAAACGTGGATCAAATCCGGTTACTGGTTCCCCAGCGGCGAATTGCCCGTAACTGACATAAACACATCCCTCTTCACTCACCTCATATGCGGTTGCGCAAGCCTGAACCCTTCCACATACCAACTTTCCATTGCTTCATCAGATGCCCAGTCCTTCTCCACCTTCACCCCCACTGTCAAGCAAAAGAATCCAACGGTAACAACGCTTTTATCGATCGGTGTAGGATCAGTGGATTCTTGGACTTTGTCCTCGATGTTTAGCCAATCCGAGTTCAGGAAGTCCTTCATCGAGTCCTCCATAAAAACAGCTCGATCATATGGGTTTGATGGGCTGGACTTATTCTGGCTGTATTTAATCAGTACACTCAATACTAGATCTGAAATGGCAAACGTGGCCACCCTATTCGATGAATGGCGATTGGCGATTGAATTAGAGTCAGCAAACTCAAGTGGGTCTCAACTCATCTTGACAATGGCTGTCCAGCTCTCCCCATACCTTAACAATGCAAGTTTTCCAATTGAATCTATAAAGAAGAACTTGAACTGGGTACATGTGGTGGCATATGAGTACTACACGCCTACTTCGTGGAATTACACTGCTGCCTTTGCAGCATTGTATGATCCAGGAAGTCAATGCAGCACAGAATCTGGAATCAATGCTTGGATTGACAGCGGGTTATCGGCTAACAAGCTTGTTTTGGGGTTGCCTTTCCACGGCTATGCTTGGACCCTCGTGAACTCGAATGACAGCGCAATCGGTGCACCGGCAAAGGGGCCGGCGATTACTAATAATGGTTGGATGAGGTACAGGGATATTAAGGCGTATATGCAGGAATCCGGAGCAGTATCGGAGTATAATGCATCCTATGTTGTGAATTACTGCGTCATCGGATCGAGGTGGATTGCTTATGATGATGTTGAGGTCGTGAAAAATAAGGTAGCTTATGCGAAAAAGCGGAATTTGCTAGGTTATTTTGTGTCGCAAGTCGAAAATGATGATGAAAATTGGGTCCTTTCTTCTCAGGCAGGTGAGTACTATACACCCCCTGATATCTAAGCTGTCCTTTTATACAAACAATGCATTATTTCAATGTGATCTGTAAATTTGAGAAGATTTCTAAAACCGATTGGTTCTCCTGATCCACTAAGCTGAGCTAAGAAGTTGGGATTTCGTCCCTGTGGAATGCATCTGGTAGCCGTTTTATAGTGGGAAATTTATAGAAATAGAACTCTTAGTTTTAGCTCATTCTCATTTTCGTCCTTCATCTATTAATTACAACTCTTTTGATTTTCAAGTTTGGTTTTCGTATCAAGTTAGTTCAATTAATAATATCTGTCAGTTAAATTGGACGGAAAAAATCAGATTGATGACAATTTGGACGTTGCATTTCGTACAAAGTTGGTCTAATTGATGACGTTGCATTTCATATCAATTGGACTAATTTGATATGAAACTAAACTTGAATGTCAAAAGAATTGTAATAGATACTTGAATGATGAAAGTGAGACTCAGATGAAATTAGGAGGATCATTTATATAAATTTCCCTTTTTTAGCCAAAAATAAATGCAGGATTTTGAAACTGTTTCACTTTTTGGTGTACGTCTTCTGTTCAAAATGGGTTTGCTATCAAGAAAACATTTGATCCTTATTTGATGGCAGTCCATGGAGGGAAAATGTTGTTGCGTCGAAAATCCCGAATCAAATGTTGGAGATGTTTCACAAAAGAGTCGTGATAAAGAAAAACTATAAGAACTAGGGAACACAATTGTCGTCAAGTGGACTATCCCCGAGAGCCTCTAAGTATAGTTGAAATTAATTTTGGGCAATATATGATCATTGTGTTTTTCCATTGGAATGGTTAAGAGTGTTCTGTTTCTCTTGTCTACTGCTAGATTGTCTTCTCACATTTCTTTCTAATGCACAATTTCATAGCACAAGAAGATGGGAAAAATCCCGTCATAGCACAAGAAGATGGGAAAAATCCCGTCATAGCACAAGAAGGTGAGAAAAATCCCGTCATAGCACAAGAAGATGAGAAAAATCCCGGGAGGAACAAGAGACACTTCTTGTTAATCTTGCTTCCAACCGTAGCTACAGTTACTCTTGTACTAGTTTACTCGACATGGTACAAAGGTAAGTTCTTTCAGCCGAGAAAACTTTGTGCGTAAATCATTTCCCTTCACCCTTGTAACGTTCCACATGTTTTTTTCATTGGTTACAGGACAGATGAGCGAAGGAAAAGAATCGCAATCTTTATTCAAAACTACTATTGGATCTGTTGGAAACGCAAATGCTCCTAATTTGCTATTATTTAGACTCACTGACCTTGTAGAAGCTACCAATAATTTTTCGTTTGAAAATAAGATCGGAGAGGGTGGATACGGACCTGTTTACAAGGTAAAACTATTCGTCTTCGCATAAAATCGAGAAAATAAAACTAAATATGCGGTGTCTATTTCGCTTGCAGGGTGTATTACATAATGGACAAGAAATAGCAGTAAAGAGACTTTCAAGGACTTCTACACAAGGATTTGAAGAGTTCAAGAACGAGGTGATGCTTACTGCTAAATTGCAGCATGTAAATCTTGTAAGAGTTCTTGGATTTTGCACCGAAAAAGAACCGATGTTGATCTACGAATACATGCCGAACAAAAGCCTGGATCATTATCTCTATGGTTAGCAATCTTTAATGCTTCTAAAATAATGGTGAACAATAATTGAGTGTGGTTTTAACATGAGGTGTCGTGTATGTTTTAACTATCCAAATCTCTTTCGCGTAGATCCAACCAAGGGATTACTTTTAGATTGGGAAAAACGAGTTCAAATCATTGAAGGGGTTACTCAGGGGCTCTTGTATCTCCAAGAGTACTCAAGATTGACAATAATTCATAGGGATTTGAAAGCGAGCAACATTTTGTTAGACAACGAGATGAAGCCCAAGATTGCGGATTTTGGCATGGCTAGAATTTTCCAGAAAGATGAATTCGAAGCTAACACTAGCCGGATTGTTGGAACGTAGTAAGTGCCTTGTTTTTTACAATACACGCTACCTAATGTGTTTTAGTCTCAAATATTAACCATCTAGTTATCTGTTTTTGTTCACTTATGCAATATTGCAGTGGTTATGTACCTCCTGAATATGTAAAACGTGGCATATACTCCACCAAATCAGATGTTTATAGCTTCGGAGTTCTTCTTTTACAAATCATTAGCGGAAAACGGAATAATTGTTTACATGGCCTTCGTGAAGACTTGAAACTCCTTGACTATGTAAGAAATTCTGAAAATTGTGACATGAATATTGCAAATTGATTTTCTTCATGTGAACTCTAAAGATAGATGCACTGCATCAAAATACTTCAGGCATATGATTTGTGGAGGTGTGGGAAAGGCATGGAGTTCATGGATCCATCGCTCGACGATACAAATTCATCCTGTAAATTAGTGAGATGCATGCAAATAGCTTTGCTATGTGTCCAGGAAAATTCTGCTGATAGACCCTCTATGTTGGAACTCTCGGTGATGCTGAAAAATGAAACTGCCTCCATGAACATCCCCAGAAGACCTGCTTTTTCTGCAAGAAGAGATGAAGATGAAGATGAAGTTCAAGAGTCTACATCTCAACAAGAAATTTGGTCAGTTGGTGATGTATCCATTACCCAAATGATAGCCCGATGAAGGTTAATTCTCTTTCTCTTCATGACTAGAGTAAGCCCGGTAACAGTTCATTTCTTTTGTCGGGATTTTGCTTTTGCTGTCACATCTTTCTGAAGTATGGGCAAATATGATTATTCCTATCCCTTTGTGTATATTGCCAGAAATACAACTTGTCTTGCTTCCATTTCCTAGTAGGTGAATCGGCTCTGGAACAATCATTACTCCTTTTAGTTCATCAAAGTTTCAAGAAGACATGAGCTAGCCATCTGCAATGATGTTTTGTTTTTATCCGGAAAAAAGCGAAAAAGGAGGGAAAGAAACCATTTACAGGGGAGAGAATTTTTCTTTGCTAAGGCTGCTATCTCATGTGCCGTTCTGTTAGCTCCTCCGCGAACCCATCTGAACCGAATGCCACCTTCTCTTGCAAAATGCCGTATTCCCACCTTCTCTTGAATGATGTTTACTCTGGAAATTTTTGTCATTATTCTTTGACCAGGTATAGTAGTCACAATGATTGTATGCATTCAATACCTTGCAAGCAATTGGTAATTTGAACCATACTCCTCATAATTGGGCTCCTTGGGAGTCGGCTGTGGGTTTGAACTTTGGATTCCCAAGATGAGTCAAGGTGCACGCAAGGTGACCTGAATTATAAAAAAAAAGGGGGTAAAGCAACGGATTAAGGTCCTTTTAACTACAACCATATCACCAGATGACATATTGGATGATATCCTAAATTTTAAAAAACTAATATAACAATTTATATATTCTTCAACTCGATATAATTGACGATGGATGAAGTCGTCGTCCACTGAAATCCTAGTTTTGAATGCATTAATTATACAATCATTGTGAGACAAGCTCTTTTACAATATCTTAAGATAATTTCATCCACTCCACTAACTTGGCCGAGGTGGAGGAGTTTGGACAGGCGAAATTCTTTAAAACGAGAAATGCTGTGATACACAAAAAAGAAAACATGAAAAGTGTCCATGAAAAGAATAAGCCGTCAATTCTCTCTTTCATGAACACTTTTATATTTTCTATGTTATGTATCCTACGAAGCCCCATAGATACTGAGTCAAATATCTACAACCCTCTTATTTCATTGCAATTGCCGATCGATTAGGTCATATGTGGATAACCGGTTGCTTTTTTGGGTGGTAGCTTTACCGCATCTCAATTAATTTTGGGGTTTGGACAAATCTCTAATAATTCTAAAATTTGAAATATTTAGCCTTCGTAAATTTTGAACTTGTGAAATCTTGGGGACAAGTCCCTTTTGTTGCTCTCTCAAACCTACTTTTACACCTCGGGCCTTGGGGTTCATGACAAAGATTGTATTCCATCAGCATTTTAGGAGTCAACACGTCATTTTCCTTTTTATTGGCCAATTGGTAAAAAAAAAACTTAATAGTAGACGGGCAATATCGTATTCAAAAGAGAAAAGTCAAAGATAATAAGTAGCTTATTTCATATTTTCAAATTTTAAAAAAAATATAAATGAAAAATAAATTTTCAATTTTTTTTGCATCGTATAAAAGATCTCGATATCGATATCTTTCAAATAAGATTCATATTGCATATTTTTAGATTCTAGTAAGCCCATAATTTTTGAGCTTAAAATTACATTCTTAAAAAATAAGAAACTTTTTTTTTTGTTTCTGGAACCAGCTCTAAGCATTATAACATGCTTTTTTGACCTTATAGATTTTGGACCAAGCTGGTCGACCTTTTTTTTTTTTTTCCCGTAACCAGATTGAATAAACTAAACCTAGATAGTGGAGTTAGCAGGAAAAACTATAATAAAAGAAAAATAAAACGGTGATCTTCTCCTAGAAATTAACATCTTAATAGGTGTGAAGACTGAAGAGTTTTAGTTGTAGCGGGTGTTTTTCTAAGAAAGAAGTTTTATTCTAATTTCGTAATCTCTGGAAGCCGACCCCTACATAATACCTGTGTTCGTACATATTGAAAAAGGAAAGTAGTGGATGAGAGTGTGTCATGTCTCGGAGACATTTCTCCGAGAAAATCTTTTCCCTAGATACGGGTATGAATCATTAACTTCTTTACTTTGTTGCTAATGTCCAGACCAGCTTATCCCTTTAGTTGCTTTCTCGATGATTTCGGCATTCATATATCTCAAAAATATTTACTAACTTACAGTATTTAATAATTTTGAAATATTTGTCTAAGAAAAGTACTTGCGTTATACTCTATCTGTTCATTTTTAAGTGTCTTACTTTGTAACTCCAATTTATTAACAAAACATCATCATTATACATTTTAAATCAACTTTTACCTCCATTTTTCCTACTTTCTATCTATAGAAATATCATCATTACACTTTTACTCACTAACTTTTTAAAATGAAATCTACTTTTACGGACAAAATAGAAAATGTACCAACTTTTATCCACTAACTTTACAAAATGGACACTTATTAAGAGACAGTCCAAAATAGAATATTGGACTTTAAAAAGAGGACGGAGGAAGTATCAAATAAGATCAATATCGTATGAAAAAAGGTTTCATATAATTTAAAAAAATCATAGTTAAGTTTTTGAGAGGTCCAAAATGATGAAAATGTCATTCAGTATGGGACGGGAAGTAATTTTTATTAGGATCTTGGGGGCCATTACTAATAATTAATCATATTTTCATAGTTATAGTAAACATGTTCATCTGTTTCTACCAAGATCTAAAATCTAAATTCTATAACAGAATCTAAAACTAGAATGTAAAATCTGTATCTGTAGCTATCGTAACCCTAATGCACACACTCAAATGCGTGACTGCGGACATGCCCCAAGAGCAGCCAAAAATTGCCCTAATATGAAAGCAAATGGAAGTTTGGAACGAGTCGTTATTTGACTACAAAGACGGGTAGTTATCAACACGGCCATGTATTGAGACGTCTATTGTCGTGACTGAATTGGTTATACATCTAAAATCTTGCCTTCCAACTACCAAGTTGTGACTTATGAGAGAGAGAGAGACTCAATCTTTTGGAATGGAAATTTTCTTGGGTACGCTGTTTCGCTGGGACCGTTCTTAAATATCATCACAATCAATAGTTTCAATCTCAATCCTCATTCTCGCAAATTTAAGAGTTTGCAACATTTTTTAAAGACACTTTCACGTTTGTGTTTGTACCCGCACTCCTGCTCGTTGTTGTGCCCCACAGATCAAGGCCATCCCCTTGTGTCCAATGGCTACCAAGTATACCCGTTTCTCCCTCTTCTTTCTCCCTCTCCTCTCTCTCTCCACTTCCAATTCTCAATAGGACAAGCTTTTGTGAATTTCGTTTACTGGTACCCAACAGTTGTTTGGCAGCATCAGATATAGACTCCACTTTGTTCACTCACATATTTTGTGCTTTTGCTGATCTTGATTCCAATACAAATCAAGTCACTATTTCCTCCTCAAACAATGCCCCATTTTCCTAGTTCACCAAAATTGTCCAGCTTAAAAACCCTTCTGTCAAAACCCCCTTGTCCATCGGCGGTGGCTCCGCTGACAAGACCGCCTTCGCTTCTATGGCAAGTCAATCGGCTTCTCGACCGGAAAAGTTTCATTGATTCTTCCATAAATTTGGCAAAGTAAGTAATGTTTGTGAAATCAATCCTAGTAAGTTTAGTTTGAGGTTTATTTCATTTGTTTTGCTTAGTTTTGAATTAAACTAGTGTGTGAATTACTAACCACTTGACTTTCGTGACTACCCTTTCATTTTACCACAACTTGAAATCTATTCCTCTCCCTACGAAATTAATTATTTTTTTTATCACATTCAATGGGTTCTTTTGAACCACTTGAAAATGACATCCATGAGTCTCGATGCTATAGATATTTAGAGACTTGAGATTGTCCTAAAATTGTATTAAACCGTCAAAATTTGCAAAAAAAAAAAAAAGGTGGGTCATATGATTTTAGAATGACATCCATGCGTCTCGATGCTATAGTCTATAGATAATTACTCCCGGAAGCAAATTGATAGAGAAAAGAAATTTATTGCTTGCGAAGTTTTAAGAGAGTGTTTGCTTTTGTAATTTCAAATTTCGTACAATCTTCTCATAGGCTCCGTTCAGTTGCCAGGAAAGTTCAAGAAAGGATGGGAAAATCAATTTTCTCATAACTTTCCTAATGTTCAGTTGGCAGGAAAATTCTAGGACTTACCAATTTAGTTTTCCTGCAGGAATTACTTTCCTGCAAAAGTGATCCTGCAAAAAACACAGGATTTTGCGTCGCGGGAAAAGGAAAATGAGTGAACACTCACAAAATTTTCCTGAAAGTTTCTTTTTCCTGACAAATGAACAACTAAACCTTAATTTTTCTTGCAAAATTCTTTTGTCAAATGAACACTCATAGGAAAATAATTTTCTTTTTCTTTTACTTCACCTCACTTCACTTTTTCTGGGAATCAATTTCTCACACAACTTTCTCGACAACTGAACGGAGCCATAGGGTCCCTTTTTGACATCTAAATACCTAACAGGTCATGTGGCTTCCATGGCTTGGATCTTGACTGGGAGTACCCACAATCCACTTCAGAAATGGCCAACATGGGTGCCCTCCTCAACGAGTGGCGGGCTGCGGTGGCAACCGAGGCGTCAAGCAGCGTTGCTTTTAACCGCGGCCTTCTACTAATGGGCTGAACTATCCAGTCCAGTCCATATCCAATAGCTTGGACTGGATCAACTTGATGGCCTATGACTTCTACTACCCTTCATGGGCCAAAGTGACCAACTCACATGCAGCCCTATACGACTCGTCGGGCCCAATCAGAGGAAGTTACGGAGTCGGGACGTGTGGATCCAGGCCGGGGTGAGCCCAAAGAAGTTGGTTCTCGGAATGCCGTTTAATTTTACGGGTACGCGTGGCAGCTCGCGGATGCGAACAACCACGGGCTTATGGTACTGGCTGATGGGCCGGTTGGATCGGGCAACGGGGTGATGCGCTACGGGGAGATCTTGGGGTTCATAGCCGAAAACAAGGCCGCAACGGCACAATTGTTTCGAACTATTGCTATGCTGGGACAACTTGGATAGGGTATGACGGCACCCAGAGTATCTCTGCCAAGGTTTCATAGGCTAAGCGGAAGGGTTGCTTGGTTACTTTGCTTGGCATGTTGCAGCTGATAACAATTGGGATCTCTCAAACCAAGGTATATAGGTCTTAATGCAACCATAAATTCATGCGTGTTGATTTTTTTTTTTTCATTTCGATAACCAAGTGTCCGGACCAATTTGTACGCACCTCGATTGGCATTTTGAAATTAAAATTTAAGAACAATGACAGTCATATACTCTCGCCGTTCAATAATTTTGGTCTTGGCCTCCTGGGATTCTATGCCGTAGGTTTTGGCACTAAAATATTACATTTCCAAAAGCAATTTCTTTTGTATCTTTTTCATGCACCGTAACAACTTAAATCCCAATAGGGATTAAAATTATGGGACGATGGGAGTTGAATTTTTGTCCGAAAAACTCTTTTGAAATGATGGGACAATGACATTCGATCATGAGTGCATTGATATATAAGTGGTAAGCCATCCGCAGTAATTAACCACTGCAACGCTTTAAACGTAAAACCAAAACTCAAGTCTCTTGTGGTCGGATTTTAATTCTAAAATTAACTTTTCTAATGAATGTGTTTTTTGTTTTCATTGCAGCCAAACAAGCATGGGGAGCATGAAACTCATGGAAAACAGAAAATATAACTATACAAGGATTAGCCCAAAAAAAGGGCTTAGGTAAAACCCTAATGTTGGTTCAAATAGCAACCCAAGAGGGGGGTGAATTGGTATCTCAAATATAATGCGGAATTTTAAAAAACTAATTGCAATTTATTCAACTACAATTCCAATTTCAATTATATACTACTCTACTCATGCGATATTGATGTGCAAAACTGAAAGTAAAGAGAGTAGGGAAGAGAGAATCAAACGCAAGGATTTATAGTGGTTCGGTCCGCAACTTCACGGCCTAATCCACTCCCCAAGTGTCCAACTTGGGATTTGCTGCACTATCTCCAATAGTTACAATCTTCTAGCTTCACGGGTGCTAGACAACCTTTACAACGAGCAATTATCCTCAATTGCTCCGACTAATTTTGACTCCGGTGCTAGTCACATCTAACTCAACTAGTTTTGACTCCGGTGCTAGTAACACCTAACCCTCAAGTGATTTTCTCTCCAAAACCACTCACAAAAAGATAATTCTCTCAAGAATACGAATAAGGGTGTACAATCCCCTTTACAATTGATGCTCAAGAATGACACTCAAACTAGTGTAATAAGATATTCAAGAAAATGCTATAGATCGAGATGATTAACGGATATTCAAGAGTAGCTCACTGCAATTTTTCTTCAAGAGATCATCTCTGCTTTCTTCCTTCGACACACGTGTATATATATCCTTCAAGAATGAAACCCATTTGACTGTTGAAGATTAGTAGCCGTTGGAAATAATAGGCTCCTTCCACAAATCAAGTAATTAATCAGCTCCTTTCTTGTTTCCCGAAAATATATCTTCTACTTTTTCCATCCTCAATATTCTCCAATCAATCAATTATCTAGTTTCCATTTTTCCACTGAAATGCATGTGCATGGGAATTTCCACTAGCCGTTGGAAATTTAATCTCATAAAATTATCACCCAATAATTTTTTTCATTTGAATCATTCTCTAGCCAATTAAGTTAGGAGAAGATTTGTCCTTAATCTTCCTCCTTTCAATTTATCTTGACTATTGAGATAGTGATTTGGTGTAGCAATATGTCCATGTGTACTTCAACCAAATCCTACAAAATAAACATTAACTCAAATGAGTACCAAATATCACAATATTAATTATATTTCTTCTTCAATAAAATATATTTGTTATCATCAAAATCAACAAGGTATTCATAAAAACCTTTGGGCTAACAATCTCCCCCTTTTTGATGATGACAAATCATGAATGATTTTTTTTTTAAATAAATTCTGAAATAAAATTATAACAAAAGAATTAAGATACTCCCCCTTAATCTGTGCATTCTTTGCATAAAATTATAACAAAAGAATTAAGATACTCCCTCTTAATCTGTGCATTCTTTGCTTGAGCTTTTTCTCCCCTTCGTCTTTCACAATATTTAGCAAGCTGATGAGCTACTTTGAACAATAATGGGGTTGTATTATGATCATAACATTTATGCGCTGAACAATTTTTGTTGGCTCGATCCCAGTCAGTCGTGATGATTTAAATAAAAAAAGAAAAGTGGCAAATGTTTCACGCATAATTCTTTGGGTACCGACGAAGGGTTCACCATCATGCACGGAGCCCACATTCGGATTCCACACAAGTTATGCGAACTGTTAATAATATTTTTACGGGTGGCCTAGTGAAAATTCGGGTTACATATCTATTTATATATTGAGAGGAAGCATCAGATCAAATAATGTCAGCAGAAGTGGTTCGAGACTTCAAGTGGTGAATGTCAATTAACCGGCCTGCATCATGGGCAAGTCTCACTTTCGAACCAAAGCATTAATTATGTAAAGTACTAATGTACTACTTCAGTGCAACTCACTGAGCCATTTATTTCTAGGAGGAGAACAGCAGACGTGCCTTTCCCATCAAGAAGGATTGTGGGTTTGTTGTTTCTTCCCCTGTCGTGGGCACATTGAAAAAGATGGTTATCTCTCCGAGCAAATACACTAACCAAGCAGAATGTCTAGCGTTCTATATTCTAATACCAGAACTTTGCAATTCGAACTTGCCAACGAATTTGAATAATATTCGCCGACCTTCGAATAAATCGAAACTCACGCTCTCTCATCTTTGGACCATTTGACACACAAATAGGCCTCGATGATTCTAGAATTTAGAAAGGGTGACATGTGTTGTTTAATTCGTTCAGTACCCCATTGAGTCACACATTTCGAACATCGGCAAAAACATAAACGACTCACATTCATACTACTCGCTACACATATTTAGGCTATTTAGTGGATATTATGAATTTGAGACAAAGCTTCAAAGTAAATGCGTTTCGTTCATGTCTCTACGTACCAATGCCTAAATCCGACCAATGTGATTTTTCCATTATTAAATAGCTAACGAGCCTAGCCAAATGAATGATCCCGATCACATCTTTTTTGACAAAAAATAAGGCCCATCTGTGTCAAATCAGGGTTGTTGTACCTTAAAGCAAAATAAGGCCTTTGTTTGTAGATATTCATTTTTGGCGACGCTATGTCATAATTTTGTTCTCCTTTCATGTCCAGTAATACTACAACGACCATGTTTATGCATCACATTTTGAGTACGCGGTTAAGCTCCTCTTCATACTTGTATCCTCCATACTCTTCTAGACTTGTTCATCTTGTAGATTCCAGAGCGAAGCACATCCATAAGAACATCTTGATCAAATATAAATAAATGCATGGATGGTTAGCAACTTTGTTTACTTAATAGCTGACAAGTAAAATTTGGAACATAAATTTTCCATTTTATACGATCTGTTCATGACCAATATGATTTTTTGCATTGATGTTTTGCTTGCATAATCTACGAGATGAACTGGGGTGGAT
The DNA here is from genome assembly GCA_019656275.1 of Rhododendron kiyosumense. Classification (NCBI taxonomy): domain Eukaryota; kingdom Viridiplantae; phylum Streptophyta; class Magnoliopsida; order Ericales; family Ericaceae; genus Rhododendron; species Rhododendron kiyosumense. The sequence goes on along the minus strand of BPLS01000503.1, from coordinate 39,315 downwards.
CATTGTTATGCCGCCCAAGTGAAGCCCAAAAAATAGAGTCTCGAGGAGTATGAATTAGAGGTATGGAGAGGTGCTTAACCGGTAAACATTGATGAATAATACAGAAGACAACTCACAGTTTTGGTTTTGTGGTACGAAAAAAGGACACATTGCAAAGAAGTCCATTCCGTTCAATTTTGACAATTCATCTCAACAATCAATGATACAACATATCTGTAGGATATATTCAGTAAATATGTTATCTGGTTCATTGAAAACACTCTTGATTAATTAACTTGGATCATGCGAATTGTCCTCTATAGTTCGCTTCTGGACTGCAAAAAACCATTTTATTAAAGTTGTGTTTCTAAGCCACTTTATTTTGGAAAATATAAGCCAATTAAGTCAATTACTATCTCAAATTCTCAATCAAGTTTTGGTAAAATTAAGTACTCCATAGTTGATCAACTAAAACTAACTTTTGCAACTTCTTCTCGTTCCTTCTGTGGTGATGTTAACGTAAAGGACGACATTTTTTTATAAATTTGGATGCGATAAAAACTCAAAAATCAATAAATGAAGGGGAGGCTTAATTATTCATCCTAGAAGCCTGATAGAGTTAAGATTTCGTTCTCATGTTTTGAACTAATTATGATTTCGTCCTCGTACTAGTTTTTATCCCATTATTGCCCTTTTGTTGTTGTTTTATATATATATAGATATAGCGTTGAAATTAGGGACGAAACCTTAATCCCTTTTGTCCTCGCGAGATTATCACGATTTCCGTTCAATTTCGGAAAATTTGGATCCCAAGATTATCAACCCAACAAATCCCATAAATTTTGGGAAAATCATTAAACAACATTCCCCACCCCCGAATCCCATTTCCATATTTGCAGATTTTGGAGAGAGCAGCCTCTCCGACCGCCGCACTCCTTGACACCGTCAATCGCCGCCGTCGCGTGCTTTCGCTTGAGCACAGAGTTCCAGTGATTCTTGATCACGTTGTTCGACCGGCTGTTGTGGAACTTGGCGATGTTGACCCACTTGTTGCCGAACCTGGAGTGGATCTGTCGAGGGTCGTCGGTGGCCAGCAAACTTTCGCCGGTGGTCGGCGAGGGCTGCGCTTTGGTTGCGATGTCTATTTTGGTTCGACTTATTCACGTTTTTCAATTTATTCATGTTTTGGTTCGATTCATAATTTGAGGGCTATTTTGGTTCAATTTATTCAAGATTTTCTCGACTACTTCCATTCGATTTAACTGGGTTCTAGAGGAAATCCCTTTGCCAGAGTTTCTCTTCCAAGACTCTTGTTTATTGCCGTAATTTCTTGTTCGGCTGTTGAAAAAATATCGAAAGAAATTAAAACCGTATACCATTATACCATGAAACCATTTACCATGAAATTGAAACCGTTGAGAAAATATGATTCTCTGTTATTTTCATTTGATAAATCATTTGAACCGTTAACCATGAAATATTTGTTCGAATCGTGGGATATTTATCGTATTCACGCTGTAATCGTCATGGTAATTTAACCATGTAACGATTTGAGTATGTCATGTTATTTCTTTTTTTATGGTAATTTAGCCATATTCCGTGTAATAAGATCAATGGAAAATATGACTTTTTGTTGTCTGGTTAGCCAACTCGAAGAATGAAGAAAACATGCAAAGATGTGGTCAACTTATCATGTCATGTTCCTAAAAAAATTGATCTTAATCCATGAAATATGGTTAAATTACCATCAAAACAGGTGTTATCGTGATCAACGTTTCATAATTTAATTTACCATGTCAATTTCAACGTTTCATGACCATTCATAATCTAGCTTGAAACCGATTTAATAAACATGACATACCTCCAAATATTATCATTGAAATACAAAAGTAATCAATCATATTAAAATTACCAAAAAATCATGAATTATGATTGTTTTGATGCGATGTAATTTTAAATATAAAAGTAATAGGATAAAACAATAAAAGTAATCAATCATATTAAAATTTACCAAATCCCACTGAATTAGGAAATCAATCCAATCCAATCCCACTAAATTGGAAAAATAATCCAATCTAATCCAGTCCCACTAAATTAGGAAAACAACAAATATAATATATGTATATCATAGTGAAATGATAAGAAAGATAATTCACACACTAAGAGGATGAAAACATAAGCATGAAAAAAGGGCAGGATGGATTCTTACATGACATAAATAAAGAGGATGTATATTTAAATATTCGTAAATGAAGATGTGTGTCTGAGTAGTAAAATTTTCAAAATAAACTTTTCATATTGGAAAAAAAGGGAAAATTTCTTTTATATCCCTTCGACTTTGACCAAAAATTCATTTTGATATTTCACCTTTCAATTTTGTCATAAAAATACTTTGACTTTCCAATTTTTTTCAATGTCATCCTTTAGAAGGAATCTGTTTTCTTTAAGTCCCGCGGCCTTTGGCCTCCAGCCACCGGACGGCCGATCCGAGCAGTCCAAAAATTCAAAAAAAAAAAAAAACGAGGGAACTAACGCGGGAATCAACAGCATCCGATGTGTGTAGGGTGCTTGATCCAAATATCATATTTTTCATGTATATATGTTTATATCCCTAAAGGATGACATTGAAAAAAATTGAAAAGCCGAAATATTTTTATGCCAAAATTGAAAGGTGATGATCAAAATGAATTTTCGGTCAAAGTCGAAGGGATATAAGAGAAATTTACCGATGGAAAAAACTTCACCCCACTGCCTACCGGTGAACAAACTCAGGTAATGGTAAAATTTGTCTATTTTGTAGTGCTTAGTTATCTAGTTAAATAATCCTACTAATCCGAAGGACCAATACCATCATCCCTAGCGAAGTCTCGTTAAAGTTGGGACGGAATTCTGAGAAAATTGGCCCACTAGCTACATCAACATGAATTGATAACATGAGGTAGGGAGTCGCAAATAAAGAGTGATGCTGATAAAACTTGAGGGAAAAAAAAAAAAAACGATCAAGGTAGTGAGACATGAATTGGCTCTTTAACTAGGCTCTAATTAAATACTCGCTAGATGACCATTGAAGAGCGGTCATTCGAGTTTTAACATTGAGCTAGCAGTTTGTATGTTCAAGTAGTAATTAAATTTGAGCTTTTGATGTGAAACTAGGATAGGATATGAAGAAGACCTGCTGCATTAATTAATAGCATTGCCGTTGCATCAATTAATAAGCGATCCATTAATTGCTTGATTGAGAACCCAAGTGTAAAGTAGTAAGTTAGTATAAGTAAGTAGCTAGCTAGCTAGATCTCGCCTTCAGCAGCCAGCGGATGATATGAGCAGTGGTATCAACTTGTGGTTGTAACTCATAATTAATTACATGCACAATACCTACCTAGCCAATTAGCCTAGCTTCAATTAAAATCAATCCCCACACTAGGATTCGAAAGCCTGATGATATCATATGCAACTAATGCAAGGAATTTTATTACTCCTACGATTTTCTTTTGCACTGAGAAATGTTACCACACCCCTCATTGATCATTCAAGCAAAAGCACCCAAAATAATACTATAAACATGCACGATTAAGCACAAAAGAAAATTAATTAACTCAGTTTAATTTCTACCCAAAATTTCTAAATCGGGGA
>BPLS01000503.1:0-32458 GCA_019656275.1 Rhododendron kiyosumense | reverse complement strand
GAGTATATATAGAGGGGTGTGTGTGTAGGAGATTATTTCATCTCCCATCTCTCTCTCTCTCTCATCCGTTCTCTCTCTCTCTCTCTCTCTTGCTCTCTCACTCAAAACTTCACTCTATCTCACAAAAATCACAAGGATCCGTCTCTATTTCATCTCTAGAACGCAACCTTGGGCTCGTATTGTGTTGGGCGAGGCTCGGAAGGAAGATCTTGGAGGATTTCGAAGCTTTGGAACTAGGGCTTCGTTCGTTGATCTCGTGTTTGAAGCTTCTAACATCAAGGTAGGGATTTCTTACTCACTTTATATGTTTATGAGTTAATTTCGTGCTTGAATTGAGCCTTAATCGTCCCCTTTCGTACTTTCGAAAAGCTGTCAAAATCTGCAGAAATCGCCCAAAATCGCCTAGGGATCGATCCCTAAGCATGAGGGATCGATCCCTCATTCAAATCTAGACAAAACCTGAGTTTTTGCCTTAGGGAGGAGGGATCGATCCTTCCCCTCTCTGGAACATTCTGCTTGCTTTCTGGATTTCAGCCCAATTTCAAACGGCCATAACTTCTTCGTCCGATATCCGTTTCATGCAAATTTTATATCGAATCGAAGGTCTTGAAGTCTGCTTTCATTTGCCACCGGAATCACCTTAAATAGATTAGTACACAGAAAGTTATGACCATTTGAGTAGAGGTGGGTCACTCCGCCGATGTCCGTGGTTATTCCTAAGGTTGTTCTTGACCCATGTTATGAATCCTTACATGATTAGGATATGTTTAAGTCACTCTTGAGCATAATTGTTTATACCCTAATGAATCGTTATTTGATGTTGTCTTTTAGCACTCTTTAAAGCATAGTATCAACGGTGTTGGTTAGGGAAATGTACCGTAAGGGCGATAGGAGTACTATGGGCTATAAGGGATAAAGTAGTGAGAGTTATGTGTTGACATGAGCTTATCTAGTGGTCCGATGGGTAGTATTGTGACTCGTGTCCTCGTGTCTCGTCTTGTTGAGCTCCATAGATTCTTTTGACACTCGTTCTATAAGATTATCGTTTAGAACCCAGCGGGTGATGTGTCGAGAAGTTGATTGTGGTTTCGATATGTAGAAAAGGACGTTATGATACACTTAGAGAAATGACATGAACTTAAGGTAATTATTAAGGTACAATGTGACATGTTTACGAGTTTGTATTATAATGTGAATTTGGGAAATGTTACTTGCTTGCATATTGAATGATGGCTTACATGTGTGTATGCTTGAACTGAGAATTTGAATAAAGGGCCCGTAACGCAAGGTGTGGTAATGCGGAAACCCAGGTGAAGAGAATTCATTGTCACGCAAGGGGTGGTAACACAGTTGAATGTCTCTCTCGGGTGAAGAGAATTCACTGTCACGCAAGGGGTGGTAACACAGTTGAATGTCTCCCCCGGATGAAGAGAAGTTTGATTGATTGTTAGAAGTTTATGTTGAAGTTTGGATTGTTTGACGTTTGGGATCGTGGCTATTGATAAAGAGAACGAATAATTGATTCTATCAAGGTTTTACTAAAGAAATGATTTGGATTTTGAAAAGAGAATTTTTACCAAAAGATACTCCGGTATTCTTGAGCGAATCAACGGAGCATGACCGGCGATGATCATGAGTTTTTCTTTAAATTGTTCTTGGAAACCAAAAAAAGGAAAGTTTTATTAAATAAAACTCTATGATGAATGGTGTGAAATGAGGAAGTGGTTCGTGGCATTCAATCGGAAAGTATGAAATGGTTGAACCATTATTGTTATTTGTTTGGTTGCTGTGAGTTTTATTGCCGCTTTTAGTCGACGTGTTGATGGTTAGGGTTACCTCTAAGATGTCCGAAATCCCGAAGTTTAATCGTTTGTTCATTTTGGTAACCCCTCTTGTATCTATTGTCCTTTTATTGAAACTCATTCTCACTTATTGCATGTTTCATCCCATTTACATATAACTTGAGTATAGAATTTCCTACTGGGCTAGTGTAGCTCAACAAAATCCTTCTTTTCAGATTTTAACGCCAGGCAGTGGCTTGCATTACATCGTATGCTCAGTGTGGAAGACATTTTTGGAAGCTAACGAAGTCTAGCTATTTAATCATCTTTGTAAATCTCCTACTTTGATTAAAGATAAAGATGTAATTAATTCATTTTGATTTCTTTTGACTAAACCATTATGATTTAATGACTTGTTCATAGCTGTATGTAAGTTAATTTGGGCCGTGATGCCAAAAATGTATTTAATTAAACTTGGAGACTTCGTTTGTAAATTAAACAGGCGGGAACTCCCCTTTGGGTATTATATATCTTATGCGAGGGTCTTTATCGAAATGCTTTATATATTTATGTTTAAAATCGAGGGCGTGACATTTTCAAACAATGAAAAAGACAATTTTTGGAAAAATACTTCCCGTAGATGAACTCGGGTATTGTCGGAGCCCATGTGAATGGGGAAATGGGGGTTCAAAACTCATTATTTGCTGCGTATGGGTAAACGGCGACTATGAGGTTTCGCATCTTGCGAGGTATCTTTTCCAAACTAAAGTTAAACATTTTTTAGAATACTAAATGGAGCATGTTAATCTGAACTGGTTACGAGTACAATAAACCCTACGATCATGCCTCCTTTTTAATTCTCGAGAAGAACTTGTTATTTCTTAACTTAATTAAATCCCAATAAATTGACAAGGGGTGGCTACCTAAGAGCCCATTTAAATTATAATAGCCAGAGTTTTTAGTCGGCACACATCACCGTTTTTGTGGATTTGACTCCGGTCTTACCAGATATTATGCTACGTCAGTTTCCGTCCAACGCTTGGGGCAATCCATTAATTTAGGTTTAGAAAATTGTTAAGCATAATGACCAAGACTTAGCATTTAACTCCGTGGCAGAACCCAAGACATTTGGCAGAACCATCCAATGACCAAGACTTAGCATTTAACTCCGTGGAACTCATGACTCTGATAGGATATCTATTTAATTTTTTCTAAAATATATAACAGGGAATGGCCGAACGGGTAGCCATCTCCAAGGAAGGAGGAAAACAACCACAAAAGAGGCCTAAATGATCACAAACGAACATTCATGACTTCACACATACAAGACTTGTTTCCAACCTCGAAAAACTATCAAGACAACGTAAAAAAATCCACCATAACAATACACAAGGAGTGAGAAAAAGTCCCACGCAAGGGAATAAAATCAACAAAAAAAAAAAAAAAACAGCAAACAAAAACTAAAGCAAAATCTACGAGCAAACAACAGATCCACACCCGGCCCTAGGTTCAGCCGCCCAAAAACGCCGATCAAGACCCTCACTGCCGCCATGTCAAGGGTGCCCGAGAGACAGTAAAGACAACACTAACTACTATCTCCGCCAAAAGAAACACGACTACGTTCAATTTGAGTTTAGTGATCCAACCCTTTCTTTTTGCGCAGAGTCCCTAATTATTACTTCCTCAATTCTAATTTTTTAATATTCTCTCTGACACCATAGGAGCCAATTAAGTTTTTTTTTGAAAGCGACTATTCGCAGGTCCTTATTTTCTCCCTTAGCCCACTATATTTCGTTAAACAGTTGTTGAAAATCATACATAACATTTCAGTAAATAGTTGTTGAAAACAAGATTATATTTCGGTAAGTGCATGTCAAAAATATGTTCAATCTTCAGTAAACAACTGCCGAATATAAATTTTCGGTAAATAGCTGTTGAAAAAAATATTATATTTTAGTAATTGGATGCTGGAAATGTATTTTAATTTCGGTAACTAACTGTCGAGTATAATTGAAAATTTTTAACGGGCTAAGAGAGAAAATACGGGACTGCGAATAGCCGCCTCTTTTTTTTTTTAACAACAAAAAAGAAAACAATTAAGATACTACACATGTTTTGCATTTTTTTTCCCCTTCTTTCACTCTCTTTCTTCCCGGCCCCCGCCGACGCCGAGTGATATATGCACGCATATTGTATAATTGTAATACTCATTAGATTTGGGCATTTGCCGTTCAAAAAATGATAATCTGGATTTGGGCGTTTTGTTGAACTCCAAGTCCCTCTCTCTTTTTTTCGGAAGTGATCCCAAAGGAATCCCAAGGGGCCGGTTGGCCAAGTGATTTTGATCCGGGACTTAGGGGTTTGATTTGCTTCCTCCGAAAATCTCAAGTTCAATTCTCCTCATCAAAAACTCTTAAGGCCACACCTCATCCCCATGTAAGCTGTGAAATGGCTTTGTGGGAGGGGCTATAGGATTAGTCTGAGGTGCGCGCAAACTGGTCCGGAACACTCTGCACTACCAAAAAAAAATTGAAAGGCTAAGGTAAAAAAAAATTAAAAAAAATCCAATAGATGACAAGTGCAACGTGTTACGGGAATGCCTCTTAAACTGGAATCTACGAAAGATACCAATACATTTGGACTACATCACTGTAGATAGAAATCAAAATTAATTGGAGTGTTTCACTAACTAAAATAAATACTTATTTTTTGAATTAAAAATAATATATTATGAGAGAATGATCTGTCTCGTAAAATATAAAATAAATACTTAAAATAAGAATCCTAGCAAAACGAAAACAAGAAAATAGAGATAGATTGCTATGAAAGTTGGCCCCCATTCAACTACCATGCCAAGTCAATTACTATGCAAAGTTGCAAGCAAGTACTCCAAGTCAAAAAAGGAGACTTTTCATCCTTAAGTGGTAAATCTTGCTGCTTCCTAAGGAGTGATTACTCGGTGCTCCTAGAATACCATCACGTGACAGTTTGGTGATGACTGGATGATGATGAGGTGATGCTTGTTTAGTCGGATTAATTTAGTTTACATATTCGTGTATATATATAGGTTTAAATATTAAAAAGCCAATTTGTTTTTTTGAAGATTGACGGGACAATTTGACATTTTCAATTTGGCATTTGCAAATTCTACTTACTGATCTTAACTTCAAATTTTGGAGTGCAAAGTTTGGTTCTGAAATGGTAGCTTTTCTCTTAAGAAATAAACGGATGTGACCTTGGCTGTCAGACATTAAGCAAGGAACGCCGAATCGAGGAGATATTTTTGGGTGCCGGGTGGGTACGCCCACGTGGTGTCTGAACAGACCATCCATTCATGCTGTCCAAAATTGTGTTGAACGGCTTAGATTGAAACTCTCTCTCCTCTCATCCGACCACTCTCTCTCATTTTTCTCTCTCTAAATCCAAGCCGTCCAAAATCGGAATGAACGACTTAGATGCACTACTTGGACAGTACATGGTGCCTGCTCGACACTGAAAAATTTCTCCAAATCCTCCTACTATTTGACAAATTTTGACTTTACTTGTAAATGGGAGGTTTGAGATGCCACGGCAATTTGACAGCACCCTTTGGAGTTGCTTAATTAAGAAGAGAGGAAGTTGACAAAGATATTTATTTCGCGTACCATAAGAAGTTTAGTATTGTCAGAAACACAATTTCGGTCCAACTGTATCCAAAATCATTAGATGCACGTGAGTCCACATATATCGAATAATATCAGTTTTTACATTTTACTGCAACTTAATCATATTTTCATAGTTATGGTAGATATATTTATCTGTTTCTACACCATCATCTAAAATCTAGATTCTATAGCTAAAGCTTAATGAAAAATCTGTATCTATATGGCTATATCTATCGTAAACACGCCCTAAGGCATGAAATCACCCAAATGCGTGACTGCCAGAAGCTATTGGGACATGCCCCAAGAGCAGCCAAAAATTGCCCTGAAATGAAAGCAAATGGAAGTTCAATTATTATTCAACCACAAATACACAGACAAATATTTTACACACACGCTCACATCTTTTGGTGGAGCCCACGCACATTGGAGGTATAGTGTGTGCGGCCCCAATGTGAATGTGAATGATTTTGTGTAAATATTTGTGTAAGTGTTTATGATTGTAGAATGATTCAAGGAAGTTTGGAATGAGTCGTTGTTGACTACGATCAGAAATTATCAACACTGCCACGTATTTAGACTTTAATGTTGTGACCGATTTGGATATGAGAGCCGTGAATAAGTCATTCACGGAACCGTACAATCCTAACCGTCTGTTTTGACAATCAATTGCTTGCTATATTTACCCACAAATGCCAGCTACCACTCTTCCATGGCCATGGCACTGACTATACCCACCCTTTTTTTCGTCCTCCTCTTTCTTTCCTCCAAATTCCCATGTTCAACTGCTCAAACATGGATCAAATCCGGTTACTGGTTCTCCGGCCGCAATTTCCCCATAACCGACATAAACTCACCCCTCTTCACTCACCTCATATGCGCTTACGCCGGCCTGAACTCTTCCACGTACCAACTTTCCATTTCTTCATCAGAGGCCCAGTCCTTCTCCACCTTCACCCCCACTGTCAAGCAAAAGAATCCAACCGTCACAACACTCTTATCGATCGGTGGAGGATCAGCGAATTCTTCCACTTTCACCTCAATGGTTAGCCAATCCAACTTCAGGAAGTCCTTCATCGAGTCCTCCATAAAAACAGCTAGATCATACGGGTTTGATGGGCTGGACATTTGCTGGGTTTCAGCCAGTACTACCTCTGAAATGACAAACATGGCCACCCTATTCGATGAGTGGCGATTAGCAGTCGAATCAGAGTCAGGAAACTCAAGTGGGTCTCAACTCATCTTAACAATGGCTGTCCGGTTCTCCCCACACCTTGACAATGCAAGTTTTCCGATCGAATCTATAAAGAAGAACTTGGACTGGGTACATGTGATGGCATACGACTACTACATGCCTTCTTGGTGGGATTACACTGCTGCCTTTGCAGCATTGTATAATCCAGGAAGTCAATCGAGTACAGAATATGGAATCAATGCATGGATTGACGGCGGGTTATCGGCTAACAAGCTTGTTTTGGGGCTGCCTTTCTACGGCTATGCTTGGACGCTCGTGAACCCGAATGACAGTACAGTCGGTGCACCGGCAAAGGGGACCGCAAAGGGGACCAAGATAGACAAAGATGGTGCGATCAGCTACAACGATCTTAAGGCGTATATGCAGAGTCCCGGAGCTGTTTCGGAGTCTAATGCAACCTATGTTGTGAACATAGTTTTAAATCGCGGTATCGGTCACCGTCGCGGTATCGGTCGCGGTATATCGGTATCGGGACATATCGGTGATACGTCGCGGGAATCGGGTGTCGCGGTCGTGAATTTTTAAAAATCATTAGCAACATGTATAAAACTTGAAAAATATACTTTTGAAGCTTTTTCCCCCAACATTGGCTTAAATTATCACATTTTAATTAATTTAAGACGTGTAATAGCCCATTCTCTTCATGTGAAATATCCAATAATCGCTAGCCACAACTAGTTTATGTTGGAACTTTAGTGTATAATTGTAAAACATGGTGTTTTTCCTTTAGTCCCACATTGACAAGTTACAAAACTCCTATCCACTTTAAATGAATTTGCACTTGAGTGGGTTTGTAGATGAGGACTCAAGGAGAGGTCTCGCGCGCTTAGGAAAATGGGCGGCAATTTGAAAAACTGATTCAGAAATCAATTAACAGGGTGCGCGTCACGGGTTAATCGCGCAAGGGGGGTGCAAATCCGGGATTTGTGAATTTCTGCGTCAACGGATCGATTTGGATTGCTTATGATGGTGTTGAGGTCGTGAAAGAGAAGGTTGCTTATGCGAAAAAGAGGAATTTGCTAGGTTATTATGTGTGGCAAGTCTCACATCATGATGAAAATTGGGTGCTTACTCAGGCAGGTGAGTACTGTACACCCCATGCTATCTAATAAGTTGTGCTTTTATATACAAAAACAATATTGCATTATTTCAATGTGACCTGATTTCTGACACTGATTGTTCCTCCTGATCCACTAAGCTGAGCTAAGATGTTGGGATTTTGTCCCTGCGGGATGCATCTGGTAGCCATTTTAATTTTAGCCAAAAAAAAAATGCAGAGTTTTGGAACTTTTTCACTTTTTGGTGTACGTCTTCAGTTCAAAATCGGATTAATGCTATCAAAAAATATTTGATCCTTTTGATGGCAGTCCATGGAGGGAAAATGTTGTTGCGTCGAAAATCCCGAATCAAATGTTGGAGATATTTCACAAAAGAGTCATGATAAAGAAAAACTAGAAGAACTAGGGAACACAATTGTCGTCAAGAGGACTGCTTGACCGACCAGGTGTTAATAAAATTAAACTAAAAATGCGTCCCAAGCGTAGGACTCTCGACCAGTGTAGCATAATAATTCCGGAAGTACCGGAGTCGAACCACAGAGACGGACGGGCGGTGCTTACTCAAAAGTGTTGAATTCTAGTTTAATTTGGCTCTTAGGTAGCCACCCCTTGTTCAATGAGATTGATTTACTAACTAAATTACCAAACTGAATTGATTAAATAAGAATTTAAAAGGGAGAGTACAGCCGTGGGAACTCAGCTTCCGCAACTAGCCTAACCAATGTTTACTCGGGCCACAATTATCACTTTGTTGATTTTAGAATAGGAAAAAGGATCCCTAACAAATGCGCACCACCTGTCACCAGTATCCGTGCACATTCGAATTCCGGCGATGCCTGGGTTTTGTTTGTTAGAAGAGTTTTCGTCTTCTAAAATTGCTTAAAGATTAAATTAATTCGATCCCGAGGTAAAAATATTAATTAAGTTAGCCACGAGACGCCTTTGCCCCGTGGCCGCACTCTACAGAACTACTCACTCATAATTTTATTAAACTCAGTAACAATTAAAACCCTAGATCTAAACATGCTTCGAATAATCGGAATAGAAATATAAATACGATTCCACAGACTTACGGGAGAGTAACGGATTCGATTACTGAAGAATAACAGGAATTAAAACTGGAAAACTTGAAAGAATTTCGATTAAAACTTGAATCTGCAAAATAATAACTTAGAAAACAGTAGCCAAAAGTTAAGAGCGATGAAAAATCAACAAAAACGTCGTTATGAAAAAGCTGCTAGAATCCTAAGTAAAAGCGTACCCTAATTCTGAGCTAAAACGGGGTTTTTATACTAATCCCTATTAAAATCCTAACACCAATCGAAATGGGAACCGCCAAAGCACAAAACGCCATCGTTCCTGGGCATTTAAGCCCTCGGTAGCGCTACACCAAAAAGGGTGTAGCGCTACCTAACCCTTTAGCTGTGTTGACCGTTGTTGGCGCGTTGACTCCTTAATGTCAAAGGTAGCGCTACACCAAAAAGGGTGTAGCGCTACCTAGCTCTCTGTCCACTTTGTGTAGCATGCTATGCCACGTTTGAGCGCTATACCACTTCTTCTGTAGCGCTCACTAAGGTTCTGTTCACCTTCTCACGAATTTGTGTCCAACACTTAGCCTCCACGGCCCTCCTTGCTCTCGAGCTCCATCTCGGCTTTCCAGGACACCTCTCAAAATTGCCAAAACATCTAGATTCCCTGCAAATCAATCACAAACACAAAATCCAACCACGTGCACGCATTAAATGGAAAATGAGAATTAAATGCACGTCTAACGAGCTAATTTCCTTACTTAGGCGCTAAAATTCACGAATTCCGCGCGCCTATCAAGGACTATCACCAAGAGCCTCTAAGTATAGTTGAAACTAATTTTGGGCAATATTTGAACATTTTGTTTTTCCATTGGAACGGTTAAGATTGTTCTGTTTCTCGTCTACTGCTAGATTGTCTTCTCACATTTCTCTATAATGCACAATTTCATAGCACAAGAAGAATTGAAAAATCCCGGGAACAAGAGACACTTCTTGTTAATCTTGCTTCCAACCACAGCTACAGTTACCCTTGTAGTAGTTTATGCAATGTGGTATCTGTGCAAAAGAGCACGTAGAAACAAACGTAAGTTCTTCCAGCCGAGAAAACTTTGTGCATAAATCATTTCCCTTCACCCTTTTAACGTTCCACAATTTTTTTCATTGGTTACAGGACAGATGGGCAAAGGAAAAGAATCGCAATCTTCATTCAAAACTACCATGACATCTGTTGGAAACGCAAATGCTCCTAATTTGCTAGTATTTAGACTCACTGATCTTGTAGAAGCTACCAATAATTTTTCCTTTGAAAATAAGCTTGGAGTGGGTGGATACGGACCTGTTTACAAGGTAAAACTATTCGTCTTCACATAAAATCTAGAAAACAAAACTAAATACGAAGTGTCTATTTCACCTGCAGGGTGTATTACATAATGGACAAGATATAGCAGCAAATAGACTTTCAAGGACTTCTACACAAGGATTTGAAGAGTTCAAGAATGAGGTGATGCTTACTGCTAAACTGCAGCATGTAAATCTTGTAAGAGTTCTCGGATTTTGCACCGAAAAAGAAGAACAGATGTTGATCTACGAATACATGCCGAACAAAAGCCTAGATTATTATCTCTATGGTTAGCAATCTTTAATGCTTCTAAAATAATCGTGAACAATAATTGATCGAGTGTGGTTTTAACATGAAGTGTCGCCTATGTTTCAACTATCCTAATCTCTTTCGCGTAGATCCAACCAGAGGATTACTTTTAGATTGGGAAAAACGAGTTCAAATCATTGAAGGGGTTACCCAGGGGCTCTTGTACCTCCAAGAGTACTCAAGATTGACAATAATTCACAGGGATTTGAAAGCGAGCAACATTTTGTTAGACAATGACATGAAGCCCAAGATCGCGGATTTTGGCATGGCTAGAATTTTCCAGAAAGATGAATTCGAAGCTAACACTAGCCGGATTGTTGGAACGTAGTAAGTGCCTTGGTTTTTACAATACTCACTACCTAATGTGTTCTAGTCTCAAATATTACCCATCTAGTTATCTGTTTTTGTTCACTTATGCAACATTGCAGTGGTTATGTACCTCCTGAATATGTAAAACGTGGCATATACTCCACCAAATCAGATGTTTATAGCTTCGGAGTTCTTCTTTTACAAATCATTAGCGGAAAGCGGAATAATTGTTTACATGGCCTTCATGAAGACTTAAACCTCCTAGACTATGTAAGTAATTTTGAAAATTGTGACACGAATATTGCGAATTGATTTCCTTCTTGTGAACTCTAAAGATGCACTGCATTAAAATACTTCAGGCATATGATTTGTGGAAGTGTGGGAAAGGCATGGAGTTCATGAATCCATCGCTCGACGATACAAATTCATCCTGTAAATTAGTGAGATGCATGCAAATAGCTTTGCTATGTGTCCAAGAAAATCCAGCCGATAGGCCCTCTATGTTGGAACTCTCATCGATGCTAAAAAATGAAACCACCACCATGAACACCCCCAAAAGGCCTGCTTTTTCTACTAGAAGAAATGAAGATGAAGATGAAGTTCAAGTTCAAGAAATTTGGTCAGTTGGTGATGTATCCTTTACCCAAACAGTACCACGATGAATGTTTATTCTCCTCCTTTTTCTCATGACTAGAATAGCCCCAGTAACAGTTCATTTTTTGCGTTAAGATTTTACTCCTATTCCCCTGTGTATTTTTCAGAAATAGAACTCGTGTTGCTTCAATTTAATTTCCTAGTGGGTGAATAAGATTTTGCTCTGGCATAAGCATTGCTCCTTTTAAGTTCATTTCGTCACAAGCAGGTTGCATAATAAACACCATGCCTAAAGAAAAAAAGGAGAAATTCGTCAAAGTTTGGAAATTTTTGTCTTTATTCTTTGACCAGGTATAGTAATCACAATGGTTGTATTCATTCAAAACTGGGCAAGCAATTAGGAATTTGAACCAAACTCACTATAATTGGGCTTCCCGCAAGTGGGCAGTGGGTTTGGCCTCTAAAATTAGTCGAGGTACGTGTAAACTGACCCAATCACCTGAGTTATCAAAAAAAAATAAAAAAATGTATATGGTAAACCATCCGATTAAGGTCATTTTAATTACAACCATATTATCAGTTGAAATATTCCTTGATAATAGATGCCATACTGGATGATATCCCAAATTTACACAAACAGATAGTATAACAAATGTATATGTATTTCAACTTGAAATAATTAACGATGAATTAATGAAATCGTCGTCCACTCAAATCCTAGTTTTAAATGCATTATACAATCATTGTGAGACAAGCTCTTTTACCAAGGCTCCACTTGTTTCGATGTAAAATGTTTTTTCAAAAAATAAATTTTAAATTTTTATTTTTTGGTGTTTGGTTGTAATACAAAAAATATTTTCCTAAACAATGAACTTACTTGTGAATTTCTCCGCTGTTAAGAAGAGGGAATATGATCAGGTGTGGTCCACAAGATCACAAAATTAACTCCATTAACTCCTTACAGTCGAAGAGGGATGTTGACATAGAAATTGAGACTGAACATGGTAAGCATAATTGACGACAGGCAAGTTAAAATATAGCTTCCAATAATCTCAGCATATAGAAGGCAAGCTGCTGTCGAGAAAACTAGGCATTAAAATCCCCATGCTTTTTCAGCCCGAGCAAGAAACCATTTCACCCTTCGTTTGCTGACAATTAGAGCAGCAACCTCAGCCTTGACTTTATCATGTTGAATAGTTTATGCATGAGCAATCGCAGCCTTGTTTGCCTGCTCCTTCTCCTTCGTACTGCTTCTAGTTAACTACATTGTCCACCAGCTCAATAAGAGTTCAATTTCATTGAGCTTGCCTTGACAGTCCGAGTGACTGGCCTTCGAGACTACACAGCACTCTGGAAATTCTTTCTCGAACCTTCTTAAGTCCCGGTGCCCAAGAAGTGTAAAGGACCAGTTCTAGTACTATATTGGTTAGGGTTTCTCAAGTCCTTGAAGGGGGATAGTAGAACAAACTGAAACATCTCCATGCCTTTCTGGGGGTTTTGGTATAGGTTGAGTATGTAAAAACTTTGAATTCAACCCAAAAGCTTTAAGCTATTAGCTGGAAAGGACCACATATGTGACATTCCATTAAAAGTAATGTGGCTCGGATAAAACACAAGTCGGACATACGATCCCACAAAGTTTGAGATATGCAAATATGCAATACAACGGAGATGCAACATTATTAACCCCATCATTATAAATGTAATGAGATTACGTATCTCATCGCTTCATTATTGGCCCGGTCAAACAAAGGGGCCCTAAGTGATCGCCCATTCTCGGACAATATGGGATTGCATTTCTCTAATACAAAACATACGTGTGTATATATATATGTAGAGAGAGAAGGAGAGCTTACAACGTCTCCGACAACGGCAATTTGGACGGAATTAGCCATTGGTGACCGGTGACTGGGGTTTGAGGACGGAGGAGAGAGAGGGGTACCTAACATACAACAGACGGTTGGCAGGTGGAATGACTTGCCAAAAAACATTGAAAAAGATTAGAGGAAAGTCCACTTTCACCCCCTGTGGTTATTGCCATGTGCGAATACCCCCCTTGTGGTTTAAAACTGACCACATAACCTACCTGTGGTTTTGAAAATGTGCGGATAGACCCCCTGCCGTCATGTTTTCCATCCATTTTAACGGACACAACATTAAAAGACTGTTATACCCTCATCACGTCCCTTGATTCTTCTTCTTTTTTAAATCTAACCACACCATCCTGTATACCAAAAATTGAATCCAAACCGTTGATATTGTAAATTTTGACGAGTACTACGTCTATGCCAAAATTCAAGTCAATCAAAAAATGAAAAGCTCATGGTCAAATCGATTTTGTTATGAAATTAAAATTTGAATTTGAATTTACTAAAAATTAGATCACTGGGTTATTGATACCTGACCGAGATGATTTTTTACAGAGATACTCTATTCTTTATTTAATACATTATGAACGACTTTGATTACATTCTAGAGATGCGTGAGATACACCTCCGTTAATATGGATGGAAAACATGACGGCAGGGGGTCTATCCGCACATTTTCAAAACCACAGGTAGGTTATGTGGTCAATTTTAAACCACAAGGGGGGTATCCGCACATGGCGATAACCATAGGGGGTGAAAGTGGACTTTCCTCAAAAGATTACTATACGAAGGGATACAATTTGGGGTCTTTCTCCTGGGGTATACTATAGTATTCCATCTCCATATATGCCAATTTTCACAAAGAAAATTTTGTTTTTTTCAACTACTATTTTCCAAATCAGCTTACGTGTATTTCAACCAATTTTTTTCTCAAAGGGGTTGAACTGTAATTAATAAGTTAGTACACGAAGAGTTTAAAGGCTATCTGTAACCCTGAATAACAAACGCCTTTGATGAGACTCGAATCATGACTTCTCACAAGAGAGGAACCAAGAAATACCATTAGGGTATAAGCCTTTTGGCCAACTAATTTTCTTTTCAGTGTGATTAAAGAATACATAAGAAATTACTTACTGTGTGACCCAAATTTTTTTCCTGCTCAACCTAAAAATTAAACCTTGGTCAGCAGTATTGGGAGGCAACTCATCAACCAATCAAATTACCCATGGGCGGAAAAAAAAATAATTTCAAATTACCCTTGGGGCTGCAAAGAAAATTTTGTTATAGCACGAGTGACACATAAAGCCCAGTACAAATATATTTGCCAAAAAAAAAAAAGCCCAGTACAAACATGGGCCGTTCCAGGCCCACTCCCAATTCTTTTTTGATCCGCCCCACTACAAATTTGGTGATAAAATTTACAGGAGAATGAAATTGGGAGAGAAGTTTCAAATTTGCAAAGTTGCATACTTGCATTTTGCTTCCTACAAGAAGTACAAAATAAATTTAGGTGTTTACTTGATGGTTAAGGCCTTGAATTTAGGGGTTTGCTTTCTCTTACGTTCTCATGTTTGAAATCTCTCAAGTCTCAAGGGTTATCAACTCTTTAAGGGTCAGTTTAATTATACGAAAATTTGCTCTGATTTTAAGTGGACTCCACGTAAATGGGCAGTTGAATTGAATTCAAGATTAGTCGAAATGCATGTAAACTGACCGGACAACACATAATACTTGGTACCATGTGTAAGGACAATGCGCATGTGAAATTTATTTATTCAGATGAACATCACTTGGCATTTCTTTCTGTTAATCCTTGTGAAATGGTTGACCAGGACTATGGTGGAACAAATCATGAACCATCTGTCGTTGAAAACTTAAGTCTGTTTTTTTTCCTCAGCAAAATAATTTTATTAATCTCTAAAAGATACAAAGATTGAAAGGACAAAGGTATCCGAAGAAAAAATTACTAACCTGAGCTTACCCGAGACCCAAACCGTTGGCAAGAGATCAACAAAAAGCCAAGCCCAAAACCTTAAAAAAAAAACATCCTAAATAGCCACTTGCACCCAAAAACAACCGCCAAACCAAGAGGATGCTAACAGACACAGCCATTCCAAAGAAAAAACAATAGCCACCGTACTCATAGAAGTGAGCGAAAAAAGACTATGACCTGAAAACAGGCACCTAACCTCTACAGCAAAAAGGAGACGGAGCTCCGGAAAAACAGCAACAAAACAACCTCAACAACAGCAAACAACCTCTAACTAACAAAACACGCAAAAAACCCAGCAAAGCAAACCCTGCCAATTGAAGCAACCGAAAACAAAACCCCAGCAACCACCGCAAAGCAACAAGCTAACAATAAAACACAGCAAAGCCAGCAAACAAATTCCCAAAAAGACTAGAAGAAACGAATCAAAACTCCGCTGAAATGGAGGCACCTTCCTCCAAATCAAGAGAATTCAAGCTGACATTTTAGACCAAGTCTGTTATCGAGAGGTAATGGATCTTTTTCCCAACAAGAAAATTCGAGCTGACATTTTAGACCAATATTGCAACAAGCCAACAACAGCTAGCATTATATGCCAAACGATCAAAAGAACACTCTACATTCCAATAGACTAATTAGCCATTAATTACATGATGTCCATAATGAAAAATGCTATTTTGTGTGGGTGTATTTTCTCTAATAAAAACCAGTAGATCTACATTCGCACTTTAATTGCAAAAGAAGAAGATCAAGGGTCCATAATCTTATGATCAGGATTCACTGTCTACCAAACAATTATAAATTTATACAAATTTGGTGCAATGGTTAGAGTTTCTTGTTTATTAAACATACTCTTCCGTGTGTGTAAGATATGGTGGGACCTTAACTTCGGTCTCGACAAATATGTAGTGAAACCCAATGCAAATATGACTATGTGGTGCTGAGAGCAATACTCTTTCACAAATATGTGAAGTAGACTATTTGCATGAGATTGTCTTATTTACGGAGGTGCGGTAAATAGCCAGCACCAAACAATTCCAGCTGTCAATTTGCCTAATCAATGGTTGAGATTCGTTTTCAATTATGACTAGAGGTGGCAATTTCAACCCATATTTTGTAACCCGCCCAAATTCGCCCACTTATAACCCAACCCAACCCGCCCATATTATATAATGGGTTGATATGGGTTGAACCCATCTTAACCCATATTTATATGGGTTTAGGTGGGTTAAAAATGGATTCAATATGGGTTGAAAGGAAAAGATTCATGCTGGCCAGTTTTTTTTAATTGCTCCCATCTTTAGTCCAAAACTTTTTTTAATTGCTCCCGTCATAAGTCCAAAACCCACACTGGTCCAGAGAAGCAGCATTTCTCTCTCTCCTCTCTCTCTCTCTCTCTCTGCTTAAATCAAATCCTGTTCCATCTCAATCTCTGTTTTCAGTAATTTGCTTCGTCATTCTCAACATATTGTATGTTATTCACTTAAGCGAAAAGCCGTCAAAAAAAAATCATCTCTCTCTCTCTCTCTCTCTCTCTCTCTCTCTCTCTCTCTCCCCATTTTCGTGGAAACACAAATCAATTATCTTAATAACCCACTTCTGCAAACAAATCTCTCTCTCTCTCTCTCTCCCCTATCCACTTCTGTTCATCAATCCCATTCCTCTATTCCACTATTAATCCCTACCACTATTTCAACATAAAAAGTCCAGAAATAAAAAAAAAAATTATGAGACAACTTTCAATTGCATAGAGTTTAGAGTCTAAACTGCTAGATCAAGTGCTTCGCAGCGGGTTTGATCCTCTCCATCTCCCTTGTCGTTGCGATCGTCGTCGCCAACTTCCTCTTTGTCCAGAACGTATTTTCTTTCTCTAGATTTCTTCATTCACGTGTAATTTGAAATCTAAATGATTTTCATTGCGATCGTATTTTTCAATGACAAGATTGCAATTATAGATGGATATCGAAACTTGTTTTTTTCATTTTTTTTTTCAAAGGAGATGTTCTAAAAAATTTGTTTCCTCTAGAAACAGGAAAATAATTTTTGAATGCAATAAATGTAACACCTATCCCTTTACTACCCTCAGAAATGAAGGAAGGGGGAGGAGGGAAAAAAGAAATGAAGGGGGGGAAAGAAAAAAAGACGGGTCGGGTCAGACGGGTTTGGGTTTGCTTTGACCCATATTTGACCCGACCCATTTCAATCCGTTTACTATTTGACCCATATTTGACCCGCCCATATTTGACCCGTGACCCATTTCAACCCGCCTAGACCCGCCCATTTGCCACCTCTAATTATGACCGTACACAATTAACTCTTCCCCGGAAAAGTTCCATTAACATCTTGACCGTCCAAAACACTTTTGGACGGTCACGATTGAGTGTTGTATTTAGGGGGTGTTTTTCTAAAAAAGCCAATGGCTTTCCCCCAAAAAATGAGCCAAATAAAGCCACATAAAAACGAAATAAGCCAATTTTTTCGTCTTTATTAAAAAAATTGGATTTCGGTCAAAATTTTTTACTTTTTAGATTCCTCTTGTCGTGAGGATGCAATAATCCCCAAAAAAATTGAATAAGGACAAAAAATAAGCCACTTTGGCTTATTTATCCGAACCCCCCAGCACTTTCGTAAAGAAGATTTTCTCCTATTAGGGATTGTGATTTTAGCACTCTAAAAATCGATGGAGTGGCTCCAAAATTGAACTGTATTGATATACAAAACGACATTGTTTTGGAGCCTCTTCATCAATTTTTGGAATGCTAAAATCAATTTCTATTTGCATATCCATTAGTTATTTAACAAAAGTACTAGTTATCTGGGCGAACGTACAATGGATAACTTCTTCAGAGATCACTATATATATGTATTCCTTCCTCATCCTAATCCTAACCTATATGCTACAATTCATTGACAAAACTCATCCCCTGGTGTCCAATGGCTCCTAAATATCCCCTTTTCTCCCTCTTCTTTCTCCATCTCCTATCTCTCCACTTCCACTTCTCAACAGGACAAGTTTTTGTGAACTTTGTTTACTGATTCTAGCTCCGACAGTGGTCTAGCAGCATCAGATATAGACTCTACTTTGTTCACTCACATATTTTTTGCTTTTGCTGATCTTGATTCCAACACAAATCAAGTCACAATTTCCTCCTCAAACAATGCCCCATTTTCTCAATTCACCAAAACCATTCAGCATAAAAACCCTTCTGTCAAAACCCTCCTGTCCATCAGTGGTGGCTCCGCCGATCGACGAGACCACCTTCGCTTCTATGGCTAGCCAATCGGCTTCTCGGAAAAGTTTCATTGATTCTTCCATAAACTTCGCAAGGTAAGCAATGTTTGTGAATTCAATTCTAGTAAGTTTAGATTGAGGTTTATTTCATCTGTTTAGTTTAGGTTTGAACTAAAAGACATGTCTTTGTCCTAGGTTGTCAATTACTAACCACATGACTTGGTGACTATCCTTTCATTTTACCACAACTTTGAAATATCTTTCCTCTTCCTTACAAAATTATTTTTTTTTATCACATTCAATGGGTTTTTTTTGTACCACTTGAGAATGACATCCATGCAAGCATCTCGATGCTATAAATATTGACGAGACTTGTGATTGTCCTAAAGTTGTATTAAACCGTCAAAATTTGCACAAAAAAGAGGCTCATATGATTTTAGAATGACTCCCTCGATGCTATAGATAATTACTCCCAGAAGCAAATTGATATAGGGAAAAAATATTTATTGCTTGTGAAGCTTAAGAGAGTGTTTGCTTTGGTAATTTGAAAATTTCAAATTTCACAATCTTTTCATAGGGTCCTTTTTTGACTTCTAAATACCCAACAGGTCATATGGCTTCTATGGCTTGGATCTTGACTGGGAGTACCCACAGAAATAGCCAACTTGGGCGTCCTCCTTGACGAGTGGTGGGCCGCGGTGGCAACCAAGGCACAATCCGCCAGACAACCACCATTGCTTTTAACCGCGGCCTTCTATTAGAACCAAACCATTATGGGCTGAACTATCCCGTCCAGTCCATATCCAATAGCTTGGACTGGATCAACTTGATGGCTTATGACTTCTACGACCCTAGAAGGGCCAAAGTGACCAACTCACATGCAGCCCAATACGATCCAATCGGGCCCGATTAGCAGAAGTTACGGGGTCGGGCCTTGGATCCAGGCCGGGATGAGCTCAAAGAAGTTGGTCCTCGTCGTTTTACGGGTATGCATGGCGGCTCGCGGACGCGAACAACCACGGGCTTATGGCACCGGCTGATGGGCCGGTTGGATCGGGCGACGGGGTGATGCGCTACAGGGATATCTTGGGGTTCATAGCCGAAAACAAGGCCGCAACGGTGTGCAATGGCACAATTGTTTCAAACTATTGCTATGCTGGGACAACTTGGATAGGGTATGATGGCACCCAGAGTATCTCTGCCAAGGTTTCATATGCTAAGCAGGAAGGGTTGCTTGGTTACTTTGCTTGGCATGTTGCACAAGATAACAATTGGGATCTCTCAAAACAAGGTATATAGGTCTCAATCCAACCTTAAATTCATGAATGTTGATTTTTTTTTATTTCGATAATTAGGTGTTTGGACTAGTTTGCACGCACTTCGACTAGCATTTTGAAGTTAAAATTTAAGGAAAATGATGGACATAAACTCCCCCAGTTCAATAATTTTGGTCCTGGCCTCCTGGGATTCCATGCCTTGCGTTTTGGCACTAAAAAATTACTTTTCTTTTGTATCTTTTTCATGCACCGTAACAACTTAAATTTCGATAGGGATTAAAATTATGGGATGGTGGGAGTAGAATTTTTGTCGGGAAAACTCTTTTGAAATATTGATGGGGCAGTGACATTCGATCATGAGTGCATTAATATGTAAGCGGTAAGCCATCTGCAATAATTAACCACTGCAACGCTTTAAACGTACAACCAAAACTCAGGTTTCTTGTGGTCGGATTTTAATTCTAAAATTAACTTTTCTAATGATGTGGTTTTTGTTTTCATTGCAGCCAAACAAGCATGGGGAGCATGAAACTCATGGAAAACAGAAAATACAACTATACAAGGATTAGCCGAATAAAAGGGCTTAGGTAAAACCCTACTTTAGCAAGCTGATGAGCTACTTTGAACAATAATGGGGTTGTATTATGATATTAACATTTACGCGCTAACCAATTTTTGTTGGCTCGATCCTGTCAGTCGTAATGATTTAAGTAAAAAAAGAAAAGTGGCAAATGTTTCACGCATAATTCTATGGGTACTGACGAAGGGTTCACCATCATGCATGGAATTGTCCACTACGATTTCGCGTGCATTTTCAACGACTTATATCTTTCGACGTGTATTATGTTTTATATTTTTACAATCATTGTTTTATAGAAAAAATTTAGATCTATCAAACAAGATCCATATTGCATAATTTTTAAAATATACGTTGAGAGATATAAGCTATTGAAAATACACGCAAAACTATAGTGGACAATTAAATAGGAACGGAGGGAGTAATATTTTTGCGGGTGTCCTAGTGAAAATTCGGCTTGCATATCTATTTATATATTAAGAGGAAGGATCAGATCAAATAATGTGGGCAGAAGTGGTTCGAGACTTCAAGTGGTGAATGTCAATTAACCTGCATTATGGCCTTATGGGCAAGTCTCACTTTCGAACCAAAGCATTAATTCTGTAAAGTACTAATGTCTACTTCATGCAACTCACTGAGCCATTTATTTCTAGGAGGGACATATGTAGAACAGCAGAAGTGCCTTTCCTATCAAGAAGGATTGTGGGTTTGTTGTTTTTCCCTTGTCGTGGGCACATAGAAAAAGATGGTTATCTCTTCGAGCAAATACGCTAACCGAGCAGGATGTCTAGCTTTTCATATTCTAATACCAGAATCTTGCAATTCCGAATTACTTGCCAACGAATTTGAAATAATATCCACCGACCTTTGAATAAATCGAAACTCACGCACTCTCATCTTTGGACCATGTGATGCACAATTGGGCCTAGATCATTCTAGAATTTAAAAAGGTGATATGTGTTGTTTATTTCGTTCACCCCATTGAGTTGCACATTTCAAACATGGGCAAAAACATGAACGACTCACATTCATATATACTACTCGCTACACGTATTTAGGCAATTTAGTGGGTATTATGAATTTGAGACAAAGCTTCAAAGACAAATGTGTTTCATTCATGTCTCTACCTATGCCTATATCCGATCAATGTGATTTTTGCATAATTAAACAGCTAACAAGCCTAGCAAAATGAATCCCGATCGTGTCTTTTTCGACAAGAAATGAGGCCCATCTGTGTGAAATCAGGGCTTGTTGTGCCTTAGAGAAAAATAACAAATCGAAAAAAGGATACGTTGCAAAGAAGTCACTTCCGTTCAATTTCGATAGTTCATCTCAACAATCAATTTTACAACAAATTGATGGGATACATTAGGTAAATATATTATCTGGTCCATTGAAAACACTTTTAATCAACTTGGATCATTCGAACTGTCCTCTACTGTCTGCTTTTGGACTGCAGAAAAGCCCTTTCCCATTAAATTTGTGTTTCTAAGCTACTTTATTTTGAAAAATATTGGGCACAGGTGCTTGACGATTTCCTAATCCTAAAATAATGGGTTGCCCCAAGCGTAGGGCGGAGATCGACGTAGCACAATATCCGGTAAGTCCGGAGTCGAATCCACAGAGATGGTGATGTGTGCTGACTAAAAATTCGGGTTGTTATAATTTAAATGGGCTCTCAGGTAGCCACCCCTTGTATGATTGATTGAGATTAACTAAAATCTAATAGATAACTTGCTCAAATAATTAAAAGAGAGGTACGGTCTTAGGATTCATAGCACTTGCAACCAGTCCGGATTTACCTGCTCCATTCAGTGTTCTTAAAAACGTTCGATTTTAGAGAGAAAAAGATAACCCGAGAGATGCAAACCTTTATGGTCGCCGTTTACCCATGCGCAGCGGAGAATAAGTTTTGGTCCCCCGTTCCCCCGTTCACATGGGCTCCGACAATGCCCGGATTCGTCTAACGAATGTTCTTTACTAACCTAAAATTGCCTTTTCTTTACTGTTTGAAAATAGGTGCAGTGCCGAAACTGATCACGGTGTGCTAATCACCCCGCGACCCTACTTATATGACTACTCACTCTGCATTGAACAAGAAACACAAGAACCCCTAATTTGAATCATGCTTCTAATACTGGAGAAAGAAAATAAATAAGAGATCTAAACCAAACAAAAACAAACGAACAACTTTTAATAAGAACATAAATCAAAACGAAATATCGGAGTGCGAATAATTAAGCAAAACATAAATAACTTGAAGAAAAACTTGGAAGAAACTAAACAATATTCAAACCAAAGAATGGCAGCCCCGGTCGTCGTTTCACTGCGTGGGAAGAAGTTGATCTCGATGCCCGCGCCGCACCTATTCTCTGTTTTTACGTGAGAAAAAGATCCCTCAAAACAAAACCCTTCCTGTCTTTTAGGCCCCGTTTGATAGCGGGTTTGGGAGTTGGGATTGGAGTAATAATCCCATGGGATTATTAATACTTTGTTTGGTAACAAAAAAAGGTTCGGACTATTAGTCCGTTGAGATGCCGAATCCGGGGATTAGGGGGTATTAGCAATATCCCGTGGGACTTGGTATTCGTAGTCCGATTCCAACCCATTCTCATTACTAATCCCTTTTCATTACCAATTTCTTCTATCAATCCAATCCCATCATCTAATCCCATCTCAAACAAACATGATATTAATAATCTCATCATTTAATCTCATCCCAAACAAACATACTCATTATCAATCCCTTCTCATTAATAATCTCATCTCATTTTTATTCCCAATCCTAATATCATTTCCTTACGAATCCCATCTATTTATCCCCGTTATCAAACGGGGATATTCTAATTCCCAGCGGGCCACGCTTCTGCTGACCGACCTAATTCCCAATTGAATTGCCATTATTATCCTATGTAGTCAGGCCCATGGACTAATTAAGTTCATGCAAAATTCTTGACTCTGTATTGACCTTCAATCGAGCCAGACTCAATCACCGTAAATAATTTTAATTTCGCACTCCTTGCACCAAATCCTCCAAATACCTACAATACACAAATTAAGTATTAAACTCCGAATAATAATATAAATGAGACTTAACAAAGATACATTAAGGGGCGCGTATGTGAACATTTACGCGTCCATCAACAGGATAAACTCTAAAACCTCCAACTACCAAGTCAATTACCATGCAAAGTTGCAAACTAGTACACCAAGTCAAAAAGAGGAGAGACTTTTCATCTAGCTGCTTCCAAAGCAGTGATTACTCAGTGCTCCTAGAATACCACCACGTGACAATTTGGTGATGACTAGATAACGATGGGGTGATGTTTGTTCAGTCGATTTAATTTAGTTTACATATTCGTATATCAGTATGGGTTTAAATTTTAGCAAGTTAATTTAAAAAAAAAAAAAAAACTCACGGGACAATTTGACATTTTCCAATTTGGCATCCGCAAATTCTACCTCACTGATAGACGCGTAAATGTTCACATTAGCGCCTCTTAATTTATCTTTATTAAGTCTCATTTATTTTATTACTTGGTGTTTTAATGCTTAATTTTTATATTGTAGGTATTTGGAGGTTTTGATATTTTAATGTGCTCTGCTTAATTGCTTACCGAATAAAAAGAAACATGGATGGCACCTCATGATTTTTCTCCTACGATGCTGCTGCCTCGTGATATTGGAAGCGAATGGGTACCAATAATTGGACGTGCACTTTATCTTGTAGGTGGGCCTAACAATATTTTGTAATATGGACTTAAGGTTGGGGCCCACGGTTCAAACAACTGCTAAACATGGCTAAGCCAATTCTCGGCCCACGAGGGTTATTATTTACACCCACGAGGATTATAAAAGAGCAGCAGCAGCTTTGAAAAAAGGGAATTTGGACGGACGATTTTTCGATTCCCTCGTACGGACGTTACAAAGGAAGAAGCGGCGGTGATTTCTTCTAGGATTTCCCACGCACGATAAAAACGAAGAACGGGCTGCCGAGGATTTGATTATGAATATTGTTTACAGTATTGTGTTTTCCCTTCAAGTTTTTAAGGTTTTATTTAATTATTCGCACTCCGATAATTAGTTTTAATTTCTGTTTTCAATTAAAGTTGTTCGTTTATTTTTAGTTGGTTTGGATCTATTGTTTATTTTTCGTATTGAGCAATAGTAGCATGTTTCAAATTAAGGTTTCATTTGTTTTTTGCGCAATGTTTAGTGAGTAGTCGTTTAGGTAGGGTCGCGGGGTGATTAGCACACCGTGGCTAATTCGGGCTCTGCTCCTTTTCTCGAACAATGAAAAAATGATTTTAGATTGAAAAATACTTCCCGCGGACAAACCCGGGCATTGTCGGAGCCCATGTGAACGGGAGAATGGGGGTCCAAAACTCATTCTCCGCTGCACATGGGTAAACGGCGACCCTAAGGTTTTGCATCTTGCGGGGATATCTTTTCCAACCTCAAATTGAATATTTTTAAGAACATCGAATGGAGCAGGTAAATTCGGACTGGTTACGAGTGCTATGAACCCCACGACCGTACCTCCTTTTTAATTATTCGAAAAGAATAGTTATTTCCTAGATTTTAGTTAATCTTCTATCAATCGACAAAGGGTGGCTACCTAAGAGCCCATTTAAATTATAACAACCCGAGTTTTTAGTCAGCACACATCACCGTCTCTGTGGATTCGACTCCGGACTTACCGGATATTATGCTGCCTCGGTTTCCGCCCTACGCTTGAGGCAACCTATTAATTTAGGTATAGGAATCGGTCAAGCACTCACCGATCTTAACTTTACATTTTGGAGTGGAAAGTTTGGTTGTGAAATGATCACTTTCTTAAGGGAAAGGAGAATAAATTATATATATCGTTGGTGTAAATATTTGTTTCCTTTAAATCAATTGCATCGCGACACGTGTCAAAATAGTGGTCTCAATTAATAAAATTTGGCGACGTGGCACAATGTAATTGATTTAGAGGAACAAATGTTTACACCGACAGTGTAAAAATTTATTCTCAGAGAAAAACGGATTTGAGCTTGCTGTCAGACATCAACCAAGGGATGCCAAATATATCTACCTACCATTTGACTTTACTTGTAAATAAGGAGAAATTTTTGGGAGAATTCAGGTTCAGTGGAACAAGGGGCAAATAAGTCTCAACGCAGGAACTACTTTTTCGAAATTATGAACTAATGGCAAGGAAACAAATGCTTTCTCCGTCCCATAAAGTTTGACACTTTCACTATTTCAGCTCTATCAAAAAATTAATATTTTTGATAAGTAATATGGATTTTGTTTGATAGATTTTAATTTATTTTATTAAAAAAGTTCAAAAAATTGCCTAACACATTATGCATTGAAAGATATATGCAATTTAAAAATGACACACATTCCTGAAAATGCCAAACTTTATGGGATGGAGGTAATAATTACCAAGACATGGTATTTCAAACTTACAAGAACAAAAATACCTCTTCCCCTATACGACATTTCATTGGCCCCCTTGTCCTCTATAGGGTGTAAGAACAAAACACAAATCCCCCTTCTCAGAATCTTAACCTCTTCACCACCACCACCACCACCACCACCACCCATCCCACGGCCAAACCCACCTCTCTCTCTCTCTCTCTCTCTCTCTCTCTCACACACACACACACGAAAACCCTGTCGGCAAAACCCAAATAAAACCCAAATTAATGGAGTAGTTGTGAAATCAAAACACGAGAAGACAAGAGTAGCCAAGGATGGAGACAGAGGGAGACTAGTAGGGGCGGTCGCCCCCTATGATTCTAAAAAAAATACTATTAATACATTGAAAAAAAACTTATTATCAAAATATATAGTCTCGCTCCTCCTCAAAAATATAGCTTGCCTCTCCTGTGCACCATGTCAATAGCAGTGAATAAATAGTACTCATTGCAAGATTTTTCAATGAGCAAGGTTCCACATTATACACTAAAATCGATGGAGACGGATACGAAATCGCCCTTAAATATCAACTACAAGAGACGTTACCAAGTTTGTGCTACTTTATGCTTGGAGTCTGATTGCAAGATTTTTCAAACAAGTACTATTAATTCTATGATAATGACACTGAATTGGCTTTGACAAGTCTTTGCAAGCTAGTTGTTGTACACAGTGATAAGGACATGGCCATCGATCCCTAATGATAAAACATGTGGTTCTCAATCAATGGTTGCAAGATTTTTCAAATCATGAGGTTCTCAATCAATCGTCACAAATTTTTTTTTTTCTAAAACAAAACAAAGATGGAAAGATGAGGAGATACCATTGTTGTCCATTCTCTGATAATTACAGATGTATTTTCCAAGTCTTCACAGCTTTATGGAATCCAAGAAATATGCCATGAGTGATTAAAAGATTTTTTGAATGAGTCAAGCTCACATTGTTATACAATTTTACAAACGGAACCAACACGGAAAGATAAAGAAATACTCTTCTTATCAATTCTATGACAATGACATGCGACTTTGCCAAGCCTTTATTACTTTATGGAGTTCTAGTAACGTGGCTATTAGTGATTGAAAGATTTTTATGGTAGAGTCAAGCTTCAAGACCCATCTAACAAACATGGACAAAGAAGGGAAGATTTCTATTGAAATTGATAACTCTGGCGTGCTACCATGCTAAGTTATTATCACATTGTATTTGGTCCCCCAAAGATATATTAGTCAATGTGCAAACACAAGGATGGAGTTAGGAGGGTCTAGTAGGGGCGGCCACTACGACAAAAATTTTAGAAAAATGCAATTACTAAAAAAAAGTTATCCCTAACTTAAATAGACTCCCCACTGCTATTTTTTTTCCCTATATAATAGTCCTATATCCTCTATTTTTTGAAGAAAGTAGATCCAAAAATAGTATTCCAAAACTATATTAGTCATTTTCGTATTCCATGTGCAAACGACAAACATCATTTACTATAGTTTTTATTATGTTATTTTAATTTTTCCTAGAGTGGATGACTATTCATATTACAATGCATGTTTTTATTTTTTTAGTATACATTTAATTTGCGGACCCGAGAATACTGCCATCCAGGGGTGCTTAGCAATGGTATTGAGTGGCCAATCCGACTGTTTATGTACTCGGATTAGATCTTTGTCGTTCATGCTGAGAAGAACGGCCAGATCGGCTGCTCGGCACCTCTGCATCCTCGCTTGGCTGCATCCCCCAATCCTTCGCATTTTGCCATTGCTAAGGTAAAATCATGGCTCCGTCCCTGAGAGCAGCAGCGATGCCGAGGAAGCCAAAGAAAGGTGCCGTTTCATCTTCGCTGAACGTCGACGACATTTCAAATTTTCTTTGAGCTGGAAAGTTTATTAGATCTCGAGAAAATTGTGTGGGAATTATTCCGTACGAAAGGGAGAAATCCGTGGAGTTTAAATTAGATCCCTTTTTGTCCAGACTTGTGCGCAAGATTGATGGAGAAATTCCATGGAGATTAGATTGGTTTTACTTGTGAAATTAGGGTCTCTGAAATGGGTATTGGTTTCTTTATCATTGTCAAAATTTGGGATTTAAGTCGTCAATTTGAGGATTTCAAAATTAGGCTCTCTCTCTCTCTCCCCTCTGTATATGTATGTATCTATATGCATGCGTGGGTGTGCTTTTTTGCTGAAAAATCAGAATAACACTAAGGGGTATATTAGTCTTTTTATGTGGCCATTTTCATGTATTACGAATTAGTTTTCTCCATTTCATATCTAGAGGAATTCCATAAAAACTAATCCATGACATGAGACTTATTTGCCCCAACAGCCACTGAAACGTAATTCCCCCAAAAATTTTCAGTGCTGAGTGGGTATGTCCCACGTGGTACCCGTCAGGCACATCAGGACTGTACAATATATTTTTGGATAGCTCAGATTGAAATACTCTTTTTCCCCTTACCCCAACACTTTCTTTCTCTAAATCCGAGCCGTCCAAAAACGCAATGAATGTCACAGATGTGAATTTTTCTGTATATGAGAGGTTTGAGGGCCTTGGCTTGGAGTATTTTTTTTTTACCGTTTGTGATGCCACGGCAATTATTTGACAGCTCCCTTTGGAGTTGCTTCAGAAGAGAGGAAGTTGGGAAATCAAAACATGAGAAGACGAGTGCAGCCAAGGATGGAGGCAGAGGGAGGCTAGTAGGGGCGGTCATTTTGAAATTCTCAAATTGACGACTTAAATCTCAAATTTCGACACAACCAATGATAAAGAAACCAATACCCATTTTAGAGACCCTAATTTCACAAGCAAAACCAATCTAATCTCCATGGAATTTCTCCATCAATCTTGCACACAAGTCTAGACAAAAAGGATCTAATTTAAACTCCACAGATTTCTCCCTTTCGTACAGAATAATTCCCACGCAATTTTCTCGAGATCCAATCAACGTTCCTGCTCATAGAAAATTTGAAATGTCTTCGACGTTCAGCGGAAATGAAATCATGAAACGGCACCTTTCTTTGGCTTCCTTGGCGCCGCTGCTGCTCTTATGGACGGAACTATGATTTTACCCTAGCAGTGTCGAAATGCAAAGGATTGGGGGATGTTGCCAAGTGAGAGTGCTTGGCAGCGGTGCTGAGCAGCCGATCTAACCGTTCATCTCGGCACGAACGGCTAAGATATAATCCGAGTACACAAACGGTCGGATTGGCCGCTCGATACCGTTGCCAAGTACCCCCGGTTGGCAGTATCCCCGGAAAAAAATAAAAACATGCATTGCAATATGAAGAATCATTCACTCTAGGAAAAATTAAAATAACAAAATAAAAACTATAGTAAATGATGTTTACTGTTTGCACATGTAATACAAAAAAAACTAATATAGTTTTGAAATACTATTTTGGGTCTCTTTTCTTGAAAAAAAAATAGAGGATATAGGACTATTATATAGGAAAAGATAAGAAAAAATTCTAGCAGTAGTGAGTCTATATAAGTTGGGGATAACCTTGTTTTAGTAATTGCATTTTTCTAAAATTCTTGTCGTAGTGGCTGCCCCTATTAGACCCCCCCCTAGCTCCATTCTTGTGTTTGCACCTCAACTAATATATTTTGGGGGGACCAAATACGATGTGATTATAACTTAGAAAGGTAGCACGCCAGAGTTATCAATTTCGATAAAAATCTTCCCTTCTTTGTCCATGTTTGTTAGATGGGCTTGAATCTTGACTCTGCCATAAAAATCTTTCAATCACTAACAGCCATGTTACTAGAACTCCATAAAGCAACAAAGGCTTGGCAAAGTCGCATGTCATTATCATAGAACTGATGAGAAGAGTATTTCCTCATCTTTTCGTGCTGGTTCCGTTTGTAAAATTGTATAACAATGTGAGCTTGACTCGTTCAAAAAATCTTTCAATCACTCATGGCATATTTCTTGGATTCCATAAAGCTGTGAAGACTTGGAAAATACATCTGTAATTATCAGAGAATGGACAAGAATAGTATCTCCTCATCTTTCCATCTCTGTTTTGTTTTAGAAAAAAAAATTTGCGACAATTGATTGAGAACCCCATGATTTGAAAAATCTTGCAACCATTGATTGAGAACCTCATGTTTTATCATTAGGGATCGATGGCCATGTCCTTATCACTATGTACAATAGTTAGCATGCAAAGACTTGTCAAAGCCAATTTAGTGTCATTATTATAGAATTAATAGAACTCGTTAGAAAAATCTTGCAATCAGACTCCATGCATAAAGCATCACAGACTTGGTAACATCTCTTGTAGTTGATATTTATGGGCAATTTAGTATCCGTCTCCATCGATTTTAGTGTATAATGTGGAACTTGGCTCATTGAAAAATCTTGCAATGAGTACTATTTATTCACTACTATTTGCATGGCACACAGGGAAGACGAGCTATATTTCTGGAGAGGAGCGAGACTATATATTTAGTTAATTAGTTTTTTTTTCAAAGTAATTAGTAGTATTTTTTTTAGAATCATAGGGGGCGACCACCCCTACTAGGCCCTAGTGACGGACCCAGAAATTTCATATACTGGGGGCATGTATTATTCACAATCTTAAAAAATATTTCTATATATATATACTACTCCCTCTATCCCAAAATGTTTGTTCGGTTCGTAAAACGAGAACTCCAAAATAATACATTTCTTTGAAGAAAAAATTCAAATTTTTTTCATAAATTAAAAGAACGCATCGATATCTAGTGAATTGTTGAAAGAAATTTGAATTTTTTTTGCAAAAATTATATAATTTTTACATTATGGGATGGATGGAGTACTAAATTATCGCTCAATCATTGAATATAGATCACTCATTCTATTCCGCAATCGATTTTTGACAATTTTCATGACTGAAAATACTCTTCAACTGTCGCGGTTGCAACCGTAAGATTAATGCCAAAGTCAAGAGAAAAACTAAAGAATATAGTAATTTAGAAATTTGATTTTCGTAATATTTTGGATTGGAAGGAAAACACAAAAAGATAAGAAATCATCTTAACAAATTCGGGAAAACAAGGGATGGGGATTACAGACCCAATCGTAAACACGCCCTAATGCATGAAATCACCCAAATGCTTGACTGTGAGAAGCTATTGAGACATGCCCCAAGGCAGCCAAAAATTGCTCTGAGAGTAATTTTTTGTGGTCAAGAATAATTTTTCACAGTTAAGAGTAATTCTTTGGGGCCACAAATGGAAGTTTGTAATGAGTTGTTATTGACTACAAAGACTGGAGTTTATCAAACCGGCCACCTATTGAGACTTTATTGTCACGACCGAATTGGTTATACATCAAAAACCTTGCCTGCCAAGTTGTGACATATGAGAGAGAGAGTCTCAATCTTTTGAAATTTTCTTGGGTAGGCTTTTTCGCTTCGTTCTTACTCCCTCCGTCCCAATTTGTTTGTCCAATTGTCGAAATACATGTTTTTTAAAAATATACTTATATCTTATATTTTATAATGTTTTTTATGATTTCTAAAATTTTGTATAATAAAACTAATTAAGATCTATCAAACAAGATTCATATTGCATGTGAAAAACATTAAGAATTGATAATTATAGCCAATTCTTTGAGAGGTTAAACGCTCTAAAAAAGTCAAAAAGGGGACAAACAAACGGGGACGGAGAGAGTAAATATCATCACAATCAGCAGTTTCAACCTCAATTCTCATTCTCGCAAATTTTATAGCTTGTAATATTATTTTTAAAGACACTTTCACATTTGTGTAACTGTGTTTATACTTGCACTCATGCTCGTTCTTGTGTCGACCCAAGGACCAAAACCAAACACACCAGACACAGAAAAAAAAACACAAACACAAACACAAACACAGTTTTATAACGTGATTTTCCAAAATCGAGTACGTCCACTTAAGGATAGGAGCAATCTCACTAGAAACAGGTCGACTAATTAAAGCTTTACAAGTGAAGGTGCCGTTCCGCTTTCTTTTTAAATCTTCTTTTTCAAAAATAAGTTAATTTCAACCTCAAATATAATGAAAATGAAAAATAATTTTTTAATTTTTTTTGCACCATTTAAAATATCTCAATAAGGTCTATTAAATAAGATCCATATTGATAGAAAAATTATTTGCGTAAACACATAATTTTTTAGCTTAAAATTACCTTCTTGTTCTTAAAGTTCCTTTTTTTCGAAACTAGAACGGAGCCCGCTATCCTCCCTCTCTCTTTATAGGACTTTGACTTTGTGGAGATGGCGGCCTCAGACATGCTCTTTTTTTCTTTTTCTTTTTTTCCGGCTCCACGTTTGCGTCTTCCATTGCTTGTGAAGAAGAGTGTCTAGGAAGTGGCCGAGAGACATGTCTCTAGCATGACGTCGCATGTAAAAGGAAATGTCTTTTTAAGTCCTCAGGATTCAGCTACATATAGTAAGGTTCAAGAACAGGAGTTCTCCAGGCTCTAGCCATCTAAAAATGTTGTTCACCATCGTTTCCCTCCTTCTATTTCTTCTTTCATTAACAAGTTCTTCAGAAGCCCAGACCTGGATCAAAGCAGGTTACTGGTATTCCGCCAGCCAATTCCCGGTCCCCGATATCGACTCGACTCTGTTCACTCACTTGACATTTGCTTTTGCATATATCAACACTTCAACTTATGAGCTCTTGATCGCACCCTCTGATGAGCCATACATGTTCACCTTCACCGACGTCGTTCGGCAAAAAAACCCATCAATCACAACACTTCTGTCCATCTGG